>JAMKCH010001090.1:0-95536 GCA_023653785.1 Ophioderma brevispina | reverse complement strand
AGCAGTTACTGTTTACATCTGTTTAATTTATTTCATGTGCAACAATCTTATAATATGGATAAAAACTTCCAATATTCAGCTGTGTCTTTTTCAGTGAATCCGTTAATCAGTCCATGCCAGGGTATAATATACAATATATTTTGATTTTGGTTGTTGGTTTATTGTTGTTGTTTGTGTTGTTGTTGCCTGTAATACATGAAAGTAAAAACGGAAGTACCTATTTTAACGGTGAACGAACATGATCCCGTATTGCCTGCTGTATCGGTAGAAGAACAAATCACATATTTTCCCCAATTCAAATGTGGAAACAGAAGGAGGAATGCCATGTAAATACTAGAGACGTATCCATATCTATATTATCTCTCACAGATGGATTTGGCCAAACAATTCGTGAGTTACTTCTCTGTCGGTTGGACACGCACTTCAGGACGCTACTTGGTCTGTAAGAAAACAGCCGACACATATATTACAGCTTGACACTGTGATACAGTCATTAATCACGTTGTTATCATTTAATGAGATTCATAAATCTTAATTAACAGCTACTGTATTTTCATCGTTCGAATTCAGAATTCGATGGAAATTTCATATAACTGTCTAAAGTGTATCCATGTCCTTGTACCCATGTCTTTATTTTCTGTTTGATGGCCACCAGTTCAAGGGGCTCCAAGACCACAGAATTCTTGCGCTAGCAAGTGGAAATATGACAAGGTATTTGACCTTTGGGATCGATGTTGCAAATAAGCACTTGTAATAATGAGAAGGGTTCTTTCCCTGTAGCATAGAACATTTGACTTTGGGATCGGGGAGGTTGCCAAAAGGCAACACTAGGGTCTTGGGCTTTTTTTTAAATATAATTTTGATTTGAATTTGGGTGCATATTACCATATTCTTTGGGATTATATTAATTTGTTTAATGGGTTAGTATAGTATCATTTCTATTGCTTTATCTTAAGGTAAAGATTAAAAAGTGCACATATAATGTTTGAATGTCATTTTGAAAAAGTGTAATACAGGTGTAACAAGTAAAATATAATCCGCCGTACTCATAGTCCGGCTAAACGGTAAAGAATAGTGCAATCGATTCAGTGGACTCTTCAAGCAACATTAGTTTCACGCTTTATCCGTTATCATCTTGGAACTAATTAGGGATCCCGGCGGACTCTATATCTGCTTTCACCCCGGACCTATTTTTAACGTTATAACTTTGAATGAGCACGATCCAGTGTTGCCTGCAGCATCAGTGGAAGAACAAATTACTGTATTTTCGCCAATTTGGAATTCAGAACCAGATGGCGGGTCACAGGTAACTTGCAGAGATGCATCATTCTATATTATCTGTCACCGACGGCTTCGGGAATGAAACGGTGGACTGGTTACTCCTTATCTCTGATGGACATATCACTACGAGAGGTTCTTGGTCTGATAAGAAAGTTATACAACAAATTAAAGTCTGATAGTACATTAACGTTGTTATCATATGAGATCATGGAACAACTATAAGAAAATATATTGGTGCTAATAGTATAGTGGTCTATCAGTGGTCTATTTCATTCTTTTATAAGAAATCCTGTAATTCAGTATTTGACGATGTTATGATTTGTTGCAATATTATTTAATACGAGACGCAAACACATGTAGACAATGGGCATACAAGGAAAAGCCTCTTAGTTTTTCAATTTCGTAGTCCCCGTCTAGGGCCTACATGAAAACACCTTTTAAAAGATGGCAATGTATAATAATCCATCATTAAAATGTTCTCCTGTTTCTAACTGCACGTTAATAGTAATTTTTATGTCCAAGTTGTCTCAAAACCCTATGTTCTGTATAGGCAATATCCGATCTTTACCGAGAGCGGCGCTATTCTGTTACCTCTAGCAATATCTTAAAGCTTTCTTAAGGGTTGAAATGACTACCAAAAATATTTAAAATGATCTGCAAAAGCTTAATGTCTTAACCTTCTTAATAATTCAAATTAATAGTAACATACACACTAAATGGAATCATAATCGGCTGTAACAATTTGTGGGGGGACACTCATTTTAGCGAGAGGTTAGGGGTCCTCAGGCTACAGAAATCCAAATTTGGACACTCTGGTCACAAACATATCCTTCTTTTGAGAATTGTTGCTATGGAACCCAACACCACCTATATTCAGGAATTGTTTTCCCAATAAAGCCACAAGGCAGCACCATTTGTGTAAAATGTGCCTTTAGCATGGATTTCAGGACCAGGGTATTTCATTCCAGCATTGAGTTAAACATGTGGGGGTTTTGAGTTGAGAGAAGGCCAAAGTACACCAAAATTGGGGTTTTTAATAAAATGTGTCAAATTTCAACAATTGGGATCCTTTGGTGCACCACTTTTTGCACTGTTGCCAAAATAGTTATCTAAAATCTTGGGTACTAAACAACTCTTACTCAGGATTTCTGACCCAATCTAAATTGTTTTTACGTTTGAATCCATTAATGACCAAACAAAATTTTGAGAAGCTTAAATTCAAACAAGTCGAGTGTGGACCCTGAGAATCGTAAAAACCCTACCCTGGGGCAGGGTTAAAGTCTATTAGGGAGGTATGCAGTCTTATACTCCATAGACCCATATTTTCAAGACTGGGCTATTGCCAAAAGGGCTCCCATTATTTTTAACAAAATAACAACACATGTATTTACATGTATTGTATATGTTACAAAAATTGTCCCCAAAGGACCCCAATTGTGAGAATCTTGACACTGTTTAATCGAATGACCCCCCAATGTGAGGACTTTTGCCTAGCCAATACCTAAGACCTCTCGTTTGAAAATATTAACCTTTGGATGGTCTCACAAAGAACCACGACAGTTAACTGGCACACAGATTGTCCCTTAATCCAAAGGGTGGGCCTAAGGTGTGAGGGCCTCCCAGGGGGATCCTTACATATAAGAAATGCTTATTTTCTTCTGAAAACTAAGCTTTCTTGGGGAAGACACAATTTCTCAAAAATATAGGGTCTTTGGGTGATTAGTGGACAGTGTTGAAATTGTGGATTCCTGGGGCCTGGGACCTCCAGGCCTGGTACTACCATCCCTCAATGGAAGTAGCCCCCCCCACCCCCCGCTCCCCCCTTCCCCCGGCTTTTCCCCCCGGCCCTATAGATTCTTTATACTCTTATTCTGGCTTTGATTAATTACAGTGAAATAAAGCTTTTGCAACATTTGAAACAAAATTTTGTGTTGATTTAAACCCTTTAAACACAACATATATTTTGCAATGAGATACATAGGAAATAGCGCCCTCCCTTGTTGGACGTTCAGATATTGCCTATACAATAACATGGATTTTTTTTTTTTTTTTTTTTTTTAGACCAATGCAAATTCAATACTCGTTAATTGTGCAGTCAGCAGCAGGAGAACAACATGTTTTGAAAATTAGATATACATTGCTTTATTAGAAGTAGTTTCATGTAGTCCCTTAGCCGGGGACTACGAAACTGCATAATTGGTAGCTCGCCCTACCATCTAAGGGTATATTTTGACTGTTATCTGTTGAAACTAGATTAACATTTAACCAGTTTTTACCGATTACAACACGGAATGAAAAAAGATCCATGTGTTACGGCAGCATCAGTGCAGAACATAATACTGTTTTTCACCAATTTCGAATTCAGAACCTGATGGATGATTAAAGCTAAATTTGCAGAGAGGTATCTTGTATATATGTTGTTATCTGTAACTGACGGCTTCGGCCATGTAACAAACGGTTTGGTTACTCTGTATTTCTGTCGGACACATCATTAGGAGGTTCTGATTGATGAAAAAACTCTGTATTTCTGTCGGACACATCACTACGGGAGGTTCTTGATCTGATGAAAACAAATAAAGAAAGTAACTATACATTCAGTATATTAAAATTAGATATCACGATGGTATCAATTAGATAAAATATTAGAAAATAACTTTTATCAATGTTGCTCATATTAATAAGTAGCCTATCAAAAGTTGCTCATTGTTTTATCTGAAAAGCCCAGTGAAGTCAGTATTATGTTTTAACATAACGCACAAGCACATACATATTCATGCAGTGAAATGAATGCCATTGTTGTAAAATGCAGCTCAGCTAACAAACACAATTTTTACCTATTATAACTTTGAATGAGCATAATCCAATGTTGCCTGCAACATCAGTTGAAGAACAAGTTACTGTATTTTCACCAATTTCGAATTCTGAACCCAATGGAAGGGCACACGTCACTTGCAGAGATGTATGCATATCTGTATTATCTGTCACAGACGGCTTCGGCCATGTAACAACGGACTGGTTACTCTTCATTTCTGTTGGACAAACTACTACCGGAGGTTCTTGATCTGATAATAAAGTAAAACGAACAAATTAACTATACATTCTATACGATAGCATATGCCATCAAAAAATAAGCATTATTCATGTAGCTAATATTAATAATGTTACTTACATTAATGTGCCTGAATGCCATTGTAATGTTTTAAATGCCCGGGCACTCTCATCTTGAAGACCCTCATTTGCAGACCCTCAAATTTTGTAAAATATTCTAGAAAGACCCCATTTCTTGGAAAATTGTGCAAATTTGTTACCCGAAAAAAAACACCTTTTTGGGTCATTTTGATTGTCTCTCGCCCAAAGACACCTAATTTTTTTAGTCCTCTGTCACCGAATGCCCCTGGCTTTGGAAGTACCAGCCTTACACCCATATCCATTTCATATGTGATTCCCCCCTCCCCCGGTTTAAAGGCACTATCAGTGATTTGCTCAATCAGAAAATCGCAAAAAATTATCAAAATCAAAATTTTTGCATGTTTGTAACAAGAATAGGTATCCTAACATATCCTGTAAATTATAAGATCAAAATCAACCTAATAAGGGTAAAAATTGTGGTCATTCCGTACGGACACTTACTACAACACGCAATTGAATAGAGATTCAAATCTTTGAACACTGCTGTTTTCTTCCCTTTCTGTCTATTTTTCAGTTGGAAAAGATACCTTACGACAATTCTACCGATTTATTCTTCAATTTTAAGTTATTCTTGCAAAATTCAAATATTTTGATTCTCTAAGTGAATCACTAATAATGTCTTTAAACGCAACCAACAAACACAATTTTACCAATTGTAACTTTGAATGAGCATGATCCAGTGTTGCCTGCAACATCAGTTGAAGAACAAATTACTGTATTTTCGCCAATTTCGAATCCAGAACCAGATGGAAGGTCACACATAACGTGCAGAGATGTATCCATATCTGTATTATCTGTTACCGACGGCTTCGGCCATGTAACAACGGACTGGTTACTCTTCATTTCTATTGGACATACTACTACGGGAGGTTCTTGATCTGATAATAAAGTAAAACGAACAAATTAAAGGTGCAACGAGAGATTTCAAGTCATCTGTATTTTCTTTGATATGTAGTAATTTCATATAAATTAGACACCCAATGCATTCCCTACATTTTATTTGGCTACAGAAATAACTTAAAAATGAAAATAAAAGGTGATTAGTATATGCTTATATTTCAATAGAAACCATAGGCTGAATATCTCCTATACGAAATTAGAAAGTTCACAATTTTTGTACCAAAGAAACAGGTCTCATCTTAATCCTTTCAGATGGGGATATTTTTGATATAAAGCTTTACACCAGTGTCAAAATCAGAATTTTCACATTTTTTCGGGACACCTGTTATTTGAAATCTCTCATTGCACCTTTAACTATACATTCAATACGTTAACATATGCTACCATCATGATTAGAGATCCAATAAGAGTAGTATTATTATTGTAGCTAAAATTAATAACGTTACTAATATTAATGTGTCTGGATCCCATTGTTGTAATGTTTTAAACGCCGGGGGCACTTCCATCTTGGAGGTGACGAGTATGTAAGGCTGTTAAGAAGCCCGTTTCCAGCATCGCTCTCACCCAAAGACCCCAAATTTTTTAAATGTCACCCAATCACCCAATACGTTTTTGAAAATATTACTACTGTCACCCAAAGACCCCTTCTTTTTGGTAAAATTTTGAGAATATTCACCCAAAGACCCCTAGTTTTGGTGAAATATTTGTAAAATTTTCTAGAAAGACCCCATTACTTTAAAAAATTTGCAAATTCGTTACCCGAAAAAAAAATTGGGGGTCATTTTGACTGTCTCTCACCCAAAGACCCCTGGGTTGTGAAGCGCCAGCCTTACACCCACATCCATTTCATCTGTTATTGCCCCCCCCCCTTATTCCTGCAAAATTCAAATATTTTTACTCTTTCAGGTGAATCACTAATAATGTCTTTAAACGCAACCAACAAACAAAATTTTACCGATTATAACTTTGAATGAGCATGATGCAGTGTTGTCTGCAACATCAGTGGAAGAACAGATTACTGTAGTTTCGCCAATTTGGAATTCAGAACCAGATGGAAGATCACACATAACTTGCAGAGATGTATCCATATCTGTATTATCTGTCACAGACGGCTTCGGCCATGTAACAACAGACTGGTTACTCTTTAATTCCGTTGGACACATCAGTATGGGAGGTTCTTGATCTGATAAAAAAAAAGAGAGAGTAAATATACATTCACGACATTAACAATTGGAAATTATGATGATACAATGAGATAAAATATATTGAAAAATAAACATATCAATGTTGCTCATATTGAAACATAGTCTATCAAAAGGTTCTGGTTGTTTTTAAGGAATTGTTCCAGTACTTTAAAATTAATTTAACACACAAATTCATACAGCAGCTGAATGTCATTGTTGCAAAATGCAACTGGCAAACCCAATTTTTACCGATTATAACTTTGAATGAGCACGATCCAGAATTGCCTGATGCATCGGTGGAAGAACAAATTACTGTATTTTCGCCAATTTGGAATTCAGAACCCGATGGAAGGTCACACATAACTTGCAGAGATGTATCCATATCTGTATTATCTGTCACCGACGGCTTCGGCCATGTAGCAACGGACTGGTTACTCTTTATTTCTGTTGGACATACTACTACAGGAGGTTCTTGATCTGATAGTAAAGTTAAACAAACAAATTAACTGTACTTTCAATACGTTCACGCGTAACAAGTGGCTAGGGGTCGACCAGGTAACCTTAGACTTACCGTGAAACCCGCAGTCCAGTCGACTCCGAAGTTTCCATTGCAATTTCTAATTCTAAAATAATAATAGATTAAAATTTTGCGTCAGAAGAGTGAATCGAACCCACGATCTTTAGATTACAAGACGAGCGCCTATACACGAACGCCACGCAACTCGAGCCTGCAGAAGATCGTTTTTTTAATAAAACGCACAGATACCATAATCTTTTTGATTGACGAGGTTACTTGGTCATCCCCTAGCCACTTCTAACATTTGCTACCACGATGATCTCAATGAGATTAGAGACCGGAAAATCATTATATTGATGCAGCTATATTAATATTAATGTTGTTAATGTTAATATTTGCTATATATTCATACTTTATCTATCAAATGTTTTTAATTGCTTTATCTGAAAATGTTTGTAAAGTCAAGCACAATCACGCATTCATGTAGTGTTTGAATACCACTGTTGTAATGTTTTAAAACGCAACCTACAAACACAATTATACCGATTATAATTTATTATTATTATTTCTATTAAATTAATATATAACACACAAACACAAACATTCAAACAGTGTTTGAATGTAATTGTTGTAAAATGCAACTAACAAACACACGTTTACCGATTATAACTTTGAATGAGCACGATCCAGTGTTGCCTGCAGCATCAGTGGAAGAACAAATTACTGTATTTTCACCAATTAACCCGATGGAAGATCACACGCGCATACATACAGTGGCTGAACGTCATTTATTATGACGTCTCATGGATGTCAAAGGTCAGAAATACCTTTCAAACACAAATAAATGAGCTTTGTACACAAATGATCTAAATTGTATATAATAGCACAGATTTAATGATTTTAATCAGATTGGTTCAAGAATTTGGTATGACCAAAACAATATTACATGTCTTACATTTAAAGATTTCAGATATATTATACTTCTTAGTGTCCACTAAGTCCGAGTGTAGAGGAAGCAAAAAAAAATTGCAGTTCAACGATGATATGTCTCACACCGCGAAGACTCCAACCTGAACACGCGTACAAGTTCACTATAAACCATGGTTCTTCAATGTGACTCTTCTCAGCAGTCCGGAAGATAACTTTTGTCACAGCATTGTCTTGGCGACGGGTTTTTTCCCCGCGACGACCTAATATTCTGCAATACAATCCAGGTAATATACCACAATTCTGTGCCGCTACTTTCGCTATTTAAGTACCACAATTTGAAATCCCTTTTTGAATTCCAAAACTGAAGCTTCTCTTTTGGCTAAAAGACGACAGAAGACAGTGCACAATCATCTCCTGTGGCGTCGCAAATAATAAATTCTGGCACTATGTAGCACAGATCTACCATATGCAGATCAAGTCTAGCTATAACTAATACTGTATAGCCCTGGGCCCAAATTCATCAAATCCTTACTAAGCCTAGTTGGCAACTGAAATGGGACTTAGTGCCAACTAAGCCTAGTTTTTGATTACTAGTTGAATTCATAAAAACCTTACTAGTGCGAGTGTGCATTCTACGAATCTTGCTAAATTTAGGGTTGATCCATCAACTCTAACGCACTAGTTGGCAACTAATCAGTTTTCTCAACTGGCCACCGAACCTGACAAACATGAAGAAAACATATTATTATTATTATTCTGTAAATCTTTACAAGACAATTACCCTCGTCTACCGAAGGGTCTGATGGTTACTACCCCCCCCCACACCTTCAGGATTTTTCCCCGGCTTCTAAAAACCCCCTTTTGGTGCGCCAAATTATTTAATGTAATTGCAATTGACATGTTCCGCGCCCTTTTTTCATCTAAAATAAACATCCACCGGGGTACATGTATATACAAGGGTATCCCGAAAGTATGGCTGGGTGCAACCACCCCCCCCCCCCTCTTCGGGAGAGAAGTACCAACATGCCTAGCACAACCCAGGAAATATCACAGACACTTTAAATTTGGTACTCAATAGAATACTATGCTCCCTCCTCTTTCCATTTATACCAAAATGAGTACCAACCTTCCTAGGTCATTACGTCACAATGACTTCATAAAGTTCGCAGGTCAGCAAAACTGTCATTTCCATAGACACACATAGGGAAGTTAGGAATATCCGATTTCATGCGGTTGTTGGCTCTATTTTATAGTAAATGACTAGTTTATATACAATGCAGCATTTTAGCCTATAATAAGTGTTTGAGACACTAAAATTGCGTAATATACTTTTTCCCACCCTGATATTCAGTATTTTGGACGGTCCCAACATATGACGTCCCATAGTGACGGTCAAAGGGAGTTGGTACTTATTTTGTACCAATGGAAATAAGAGAACTCTAAGTTATCCTTTGGTATCACACTTACCGAATCGTGTGTTCGTAACGAAAATCACAGGGGGTGGTAACCCCCCCCCCCCTTCGGGAGTTTTGTTACAAAAAATGGCTCCGGTAGACCAGGGTTAACACTAAGTTTTGCTACAATTATTGATTTATAGTTATGTGAATTTTTAAAATTAAACATAATATATATATCATTTGATCAAAAATATGTGAGTAAAGTTTGTCTTCAATTTTTTCATTTGCATTAACATAAAGCCGTAATAGCATGCATTTAAAGGGAAAGGAGGAACTCGGGTAAATACAGGCCCCAAAATAATCCATATAAACATCACATTTTAAAAACGAACGTTATTAAAGCAGAAGCACAGCAGATTAAAAGAAACTGCTTTAAATATTTCTTTCATTCTTTCAGTGACTGAGTTAGGTCCTTCTGTTTGTCAACGCATCGATTATAGTATAGTTTGCTCATGTGTACAGGCCTATAGATCCGGAAGACCTACTACAATTAATATTGGTATCATTTTGATCATGGTCCACAGGTGATCAAAGAAATGTTCATGCCTGAAATGAACAGACTCAAACACAAAAGTATGGTCTTTAATGTATTGAATTACATTCCCCCACCTGCAACCGTAAGGCCTCCGCCCGAAAGCACCCCATTCTGTAGACAAAAGATTTGAGCTAGTTGGCAACTCTATTTTCCTATAGTCTGATTTTTATGCCTTCCTGTCAGTAAACGCCTATTGTCGATGGTACGAATTCAAAAACTAAAAGCCGTTCAAACCTCCTGAAATCCTCAACTTTGTTCAACAGAATAAATGCTTTAATCCATTTTTACCATGAAACTTTTTCTATCGAAGTGTAAAAAGGCTTCATATAAGTCCAATTGAATAGATTGTCCTAAAGTCTTAGGAACACACTATCGATTCCTTTGTTTGGATACTCAATCAAGAATGGATAAGTATAATGAACATCGAGGCTGGGTAAGAAGAGGATTCGGCCACGTAATATTTGTAGTTTTGTTATGATTGACCGAAACTCTTATTCCTAATGATTGGACCAAGCCTGTTCAAATATGATTTCTGAACAAGACGAATAAATGTAAACGTCTCCGATTTTTTCTATATTCCTTTGACGTAAAAGAACTTTGGTGAGGATAATTCCTTTTTCATATCCATTTTCTTTTTTGTTGAATGCTTCAGATCAGAGTTTGTTGGTTTCAAGTCTGGTGTTTGTAATTTATTCAATGCAGTTGCCTTGTATATTTCTTTCGTGAGAAAAAAGGACCTTTTTTTTATTATGGCCTTAATCTGATCCGGTATGTGACATAGAATTTCCTATTATTGTACTTAATTGTGTCACGCATACAACCTCTCAGAGGAATGGAATCGTCGACACGCCCCTAAAACTTTTAATGAACGTACAGGAATAAAATCCTACTATAGTATGTAACTAGTTAGCAAGGTTCTTAGTAAGGTTTTTATTGAATTTCAATTTAGTTGTCAACTCCGTAGTTGCATACAAGGGATTTAGAATCTTACCAGGACTTAGTTGTCAGCTAAACTAGCAAGGTTTTTTGAATTTGGGGCCCTTGTTACTACTGCTGGCCTGGCCCTGAGTCTTTCCACACTGTTAACATGTCCGTAACTTAAGAAAACAGATTTTCCGTCAATTTACTGAAAAATCTTTTTTAGAAAACAATAATAAAAAACCCAAAAAACCTAACAAATGTTAATTTACGGAAAATTTCAAAAATTTCTTCTTGGGCAGGCAATTCGGAATTTTTTTTTTGGTTCCGTAATTTAAATTACGGGAAATTCTGTAAAATACACATTTTTTTTTTTTTTTAATTTTACCAAATTTCTGTAAATTAACTGTCAAAGTTTCCTTAATTGACCGAAATGTCCTGTAAACTACCCTACCCTAAAATGACTGGAAATACTGCTGCCAGAATTTCCTGAATTACGGAAATATTTTTTCAACGTGCAGCTCCTCCTTATATAAATGATTCACAACTACTTCCCCTATCTCCTCTAATATAATCAATTGCAGCATCATCATGCATAAACATATCCTTGCACTACCAAATCGATTTTACATAAATTAACATCACTGCAATTGCAAAACCATTTTATATAATAACATCGTGGGAACTCCCCAATTGCAATCTGTTTGGATCTCAATGCTTAAACAAGTTGACTCCTTTTCCTAAATTTAGCTTCTGGGGCTACCACTTTCTCCTCTAGTGCCATCTAACCTTATTGTAAATAACAGGTGCATGATCACGTTTTTGCACAACAACACTAGGGAATTTTCCCTTCTCTCTCTTTTTTCATATTAAACAAAGTACTTTTCCTGTGAGAAATATGTTAAATTGAGAATCAAATAATATTTTAATCACAAGTGGAGGCTAATATAACACATTGTTACAAAATGCAACTGCCAAACTAATTTTTATAACCGATTATATATACCCTTTGAATGAGCACGATCCAGTGTTGTCTGCAGCATCAGTGGAAGAACAAATTACTGTTTTTCACCAATTTTGACATTCAAGACCCCGATGGAGGTCACACATAACTCAGATATTTATGCCATATCTGTATTATCTGTCGCCGAGGGCTTCTGCCATGTAACAACGGACTGGTTACTCTTTATTTCTGTTGGACACATCACTATGTTGGTTCTTGACTTATAAAAAGAGAAGTAAATATCATACATTCACTACTTAAGATTTGATTCATGATGATACTAATGAGATAAGATATTGAAAAATGAATATATCAATGTTGCTTATTATTAATAAGTACCTATCAACAGTTCTGATTGTTTTTCTGAAAACTAAGGAATGGTTCCATGTACTATTAGATTAATATAACCACAAACACCCACACATTATACCGTGGCTTGCATGTCATTGTTTGCAAAATGCAACTGCCAAACCCAATTTTTAAACAGATTAAACTTTGAATTGAGCACGATCCAGTGTTCCGCAACATCAGTGGAAGAACAAATTACTGTTATTTGCAAATTTTTCACCAATTTGGAATTCAGACCCGATGGAAGATCACACGTAACTTGCAGATATTTTTCCATACTGTATTATCTGTCGCTGAGGCTCTTCGCCATGTAACAACGAGACTGATTACTCTTTATTTCCGTTTGGACACCTCACTACGGGAGTTTCTTTGACTCTGATACAATAGAAAGTAATTCGAGTAATATTAAAATTTTAATATCGTGATGATACCAATAAGATAAAATATTGGAAAAACATATCCTGTTGCCATATTAATAAGTAAGTTCTTATCAAAAGGTTCTGACTGTTTTTAATCTGAAAACTAAGGAATGGTTTCCAGTACTATTAAATAATACAACACCCAACACACACGCACATTAATACAGTGGCTGAATGTAATTGTTGCAAAATGCAACTGACAACCAAACCCAATTTTTACCGATATAACTTTGAATGTGCACGATCCAGTGTTGCCTGCAGCATCAGTGGAAGAACAAATTACTGTATTTTCACCATTTGGAATTCAGAACCCGATGGAAGATCACACAATGGGGGTACTTGCATAGATGTATACTCCATATCTATATTCCTGTCGCCGACGGCCTTCTTGTCCATGACAACGGACTGATTAACTCTTTATTTCCCTTGACACATCACTATGGGAGGTTCTTGATCTGATAAAAAGAGAAAGTAATATACATTTCACGACATTAAAATTGGATATCATGATGATAAACCGATGAATAAATTAGAAAATAAACATCATTAATGTTGCTCGTATAAAAGTATGTTCTTAAGGTCTGATCGTTTATATCTGTAAAACTAATCAATTGGTTCAGTACTATTTTCGTGCGTATAACACCATGATCTGAGGTTTTCAAGACTACAACGTGCGAAAACTTTACCAGGATTACAAAAATTAAAATCGTGAAGGTTTACTACTCTTTTCATATGTGTTTTTGTCTCCCTTAGTGCATAGTAATTTTTAAGATATAAAAGTTACACCAACCCTGTGTGGGTTATTTAGAGAAGCCCAAATAGTGTGCTGTGAAGAATAGAGGCGTTGTGGTGTATCTTTTACTATACATAAGGGCTTACTGTATTTTGGCGAACGAAACGAAACAGACTCCCATTGGATTACACGCTTTAATCCCATCATGCATGCTCGCGTGTACAGAAGCCCCTCTGCATCGACTTTGTCGTGGACCTTTCGTCCAATACGTTCGGAAATAAATGGATGGTAACATTATTTAAATGTCAAAATATTTTAAAAACAATCATTCCTATTGTAAGACCTTGAATGAGCATGATCCAGTGTTGCCTGCGGTATCGTAGAAGAACAGTTCACTGTATTTTCACCAATTCCGAATGAAGAACTTGAATGGAAGATTCATGTAACCACCCATAGACGCATCCTCCGGGTCTGTATTACTGTTGACTGACCTGGGTTTGAACCAGTAACTACGGTCTGGTACTCTTTATATCAGTTGGGCATATTACTACCAGGGGACCTCTTGGATCTGATTTTAATACAATAGAAACCGTATAATTACTCATTCAATACGTAAACTCGGTTTAGCAACTCGACGGGATACTCCATCGATTTTAGCATAATTAGATCTGGGATTCGCTCTTGCTGTGATGCTGCCAGAAGGGCAAGGGATTAAAACAGTAGGTCGTTCATATAACCCCTTTAATGGCGTCAGCCGCTGTTCTTACATGAACAAACGGCATATTTTCAGATTCAAAGCAACACATATCGGTGTTCATACACACCATTAATAAATAAGAAGATTAACCGATTGTCTTATATTAACCATGTTACCGTTGTCATAATTGATGTCCCACTGAAATAAAAAATCAATAAACATTCAGTGGAAGATGATTGATTTACAAGTTCCTTTCTATAAAATATGAACTTGCCTATTTGAAAGAAATCATTTTCACAACCATCTCTTTCAATACTTTTCACACTCGTATTTCACCATATGTGGTTTGACAAGCGCCCCCAAAGTGGTCTGGTCATATTTACACCAGGGGGGTAGGAAACATGCCAACCTAACAGCACAGCAAAAGCAAATTCCAAAATCGGCATCAACTTCCAGGTGCTAGTCTGTTTCAAAAAGACTTAACGGTAGAGGGCGCTTCTTACGCATAATCGAACGGTTTACACACAGACTTGACTAAAGACTAGCCTGGTCACGAATATTTAAATCTTAAATGACGTTTATTGAAAATTACAACACTATTTTGCAGCGGGTTTAAGCCACTAACCCCGACGGATTTTGAAAGCCCATAATTTTTTTCTTAATTTATCATGATATTACTAAGATCTTTTGAACAAAGGTTTAAGAGATGATTTTTTTAATGGTCACTGTGACCGAGACTGCCATAGTAAATGGGGGGGCACGTAGCATTCCCCCAAATTAAACGTTTGGAAATCCCCAATTACCCAAGCAAGCAGATCGTGTCCTAACCCCCCCTGAATATTTGAGAATATAAAGACAAGGAGTTTCCCTCTTGTTGGTATCGAATATCGGGCTCATATTGAATAGGCAGTCCATATTTGAGTGGTGGAGACAGCGCGGATAGATACCAACCAGAGGAAATCCTGTCTTTTATTCTCATTCTTATTCAGTTTATCGTTAATTGTTCTTAATTTGCGTGAAATTTGTTATTTCGGCCTGCACTAATTGCCGAATATTGTTTCAGAACCAAGAAGTGAAAAGGCAGTACCTCTGTAAACAAAATGTTTCGAGTCCACAGATCGCGTCCGGAAGAGAAGTAAATAATGTGATGCGGTTCTCAGCAGATCGGGCTTTCCAATGTAAACACTTTCCAGCGTAACGGAAAGTGCATGCATTTCAGTAATTGCGTCAATTAAAAGATGACTTTCATCATGCATTTGCATGCAAATAGTACTCTTTCCATAATATGGAGAACACAGAACAACTTACGAGAGGGTGAGTTTATATACGTTGCTCAGACATGAGTCATGAACATCGACATGCATGCTCACCTGTTGTCCCCCGCTGCCCCGAGCTGTGCACGATCATCATGTGTGAATCTCAGACTCGGATGATATCTTCGTATGTAGGCCAAAATTATTGCGAGATGGCCAAGATTTAGAGTTCGACACCAAGCTTAATGTTATTCAAAAGCTTTCAAAGTAATTAACATGCATTATAATCTTAGCCTAAGGTGGGTTTGGCACGGATAATAAACGTTGCACTCGCACCTTGCCCGGTCCCTGGACCCAGGTCTGGAACGGTCATATTTCCCTCCAACATGAGGCTCACTTCATCAGATTCCACATGCAGTGTGATGAACAATGTGTGCTAATCCCCCAGTGTGCTAATCGTTTATTTCTAAACTAAAATATGATGACATGGTTCATATGAGTTCCAAACTACGTTGTCTTGCATATATTCACCATTTTGTAATTATTTGGTCAAATTTTCGAACATCCTACCCGTGCACATGACCTTGCCTGCCTAGACTAGTTCTTCGTGAGACGACGTGAAGTGACAACTTGCATCTGAACAATTTTAAAACAACCCCAGTAAGCTAATCAAGGCGAATTGAACATTCATATGTCTTCTTAAACACTTGAAGCTAGGTGATCAACACCACTCGAGATTCTTATCTATTAATGTTTCAGTAAGTTTTACAAAAAAAGGTTTATAGAATTTAAACTGTCAACCCAACACCCAGATTTGTTCATATCATCTGAAAAGATTTTGGGTGGAGTTTGCTTTATATATAAAATATTTGTTGTGTTTTTTTTATTTCTAAATTGACTTGGTTGTATTTTTGTCATTAACATTAAATAATTATCACATCCTTCAAGCAACCAGAGGAAGTGATTTTTTTGTCAAAACTTTACCTTTTTAAATTGTTTCTAATTCTTTGTGATTTCAAATTTTGGTTTCGTACTATTTTATACACCTTTGAAAGCAAAAAAACTGTCGCTGAAACCGGGCACCTTGCTTGTTTAAATTGGCATTGTGTGTTTGTTTTAATTGTGTTTTGTGTATTTTTCCTTGGGGTTCTGCCTTTAGGAAAAAATAACAATTTGGCAAGCGGAACAAACAAGTAACCTAAAATTGTTGGTTTAGGGCCTTTGTCATTGTTGCCGTTTTCCCAAAACAAAACAAACATATTTCCCATTTAAATTGGTTTTTGTTTTTATATTTCTTATTATACTGTTGTGTTGATGGTGCAATTATCAGTTTTGTTTACGTTTTTTTAGTTAGTTTTTTTTCCAACCATCAAGCTGATCGATCGTTGTTCAGAGAAGGGTTTGAACACTCACAAAAATACATTACTGCGGTAATTAAATAATTCGTTACGTACAAATTGCAGTGGCTCTTCGCACACCGCCAGCGCTGCTTTTTTCCCGGCCTTTTTTTAACACAGTCACTAGACTATAGTTCCCGAAAAAAAGCCCCAAAATTAATTTTATTAATGCGACGTACACAACCCCAGTTGATTGAGCATTTAGGCTGATTACTCCGTCAGTTTCGCTGGGCCACAGTTTCAGGCAAAACTCTTTTCACCGAGTCTGCGTGCAAATTCGGACTGGTCTGACTGACGACATGACTGAGACGATTTACCGTAGATATGTCATTTCGGTCGCCGATCCCCGTACAGATGCTAAAAGCGGCAAGGATGCCGTCCCTAAATCCTCAAAATATGCTATTTAAAATTTAAAATATCAAATTAGGTCATATTGCCATAACACCAACTCCGGGTCACCAACATAATTGATCGTGTTGGTGTACTTTAAAATGTAGTTCCGGCATGTTATTTGTTTTGAAAACGAGAGGGCCGCTCATGCTAATTAATATGCATAGCGCGTAAATACGGCGGTCACTTTCATCTATCACTGTCAAATATCGGCGGATGATAGACACCTAAAAACAAACAATAGAATTTTCGCGCTTTCTCAACAAACACTCCCCATGATCTCTGTATTCGATCCTTAAGCTGGGTCAATTTTGCGCAATACGGTGGTTCATAACTTTGGTCCTTGAGGATTGCCCATACTTTCCTCAAATGGGAATGGCCAACAATATCAGCTAAATCAATAGAAGTTTCCCCCTCGCGTTTAAGTTAAGCTTAACTGCCACCTCTCTCACCTCTTCTTTCCTCTAATTCTCATCCGCCATTTTTAAATGCCAAAATCACTATTTGGTACTTCCGGTATAGATAATTATCACTGGTTGACGAAATCTTTCATAAAACAGCAAAAACTTGATGGATTTTTTGTGATTTAAAAAGGCAGACACTATCGTTGTATTCTTGGCTACATGTTGAAAGAGTTTGCTCGTACCCTGTAACATGTTGCCTCCAGTAATGAATGTTGTCTCAGATGGGGTGGGACATCAATTATGACACACGGTATACTTTATCCGTGAAGAGTATGAGAATATTCTCTTACACGATATTTATGATGTGTCTGAGATACCGCATCATTTTTTCACCTTATCCTAGTAACATATTCAGTGGCGTAAATTTGTTTTTGATATTGGGGGATGGGAGATTTCGAAATAAAACCAGTTGTGCTGACAAGATATGCGCGCGAGGAACGCTAACAAAATTGCCATTTAGAACCTAAATCGTTGAATGTGTGCGACGCAAGCGGGAATTTATCATGTTTAAACTAATATGGTAAAATATGAGGTCATTTTAGTCAAACATACATGCACGGGGGTCAACATCGGTTTGTATAACTTCGAGGTTATTGTGGTGATATATGCCTACCACTCTTCAGAAAAGCGTATTAATAGCAATCTCCGACTATGACAATACACGACATCATTCCGATAGCCCATATTAGATCAAGATATGATAGCTAATTTGCACTCAAAGGTTTGTCATTGTGGACGATTCCAGGTTGTTTGATGATAGAAATAAACGTGAATGAACTTAACTATTCACTAACCAATCAAAGCATAGGATGCCTTTTGGTTGCCATACCAATATTATTCGCAGGAACAGACGTTAATTCTTTCTGATTAAAATCTGTAATATTAGAAGTTACACTAACGCACCAACGGTAACGTAAAGCTGCACACTATGAATTCCCGTGCATCTGTTGCCGTGCATGTCCACGGTATTTAACCCGTTTTGAAATGTTGATCCCGATGAAGGAACAACATGAAACATTAGGCGATGGGCCGCATTAAGTCGCTTTGCACGGGTATCGGGCAATTCACTTCATTGGCTGATACTGTCATGTTGTTCGGACACTATAATCCGGGGTTTTTCGTTGTTCGTCATCTTCATCCCAAAATTAAAGACGTTGACATTTCATAATTACTTTTAATAATCCATATAAGTAAGTATAGTAACTATAGCTATGTAGAGTAGAGTAAGTAGAGTGAGTAGAGTAGAGTAGAGTAGAGTAGAGTAGATTAGAGCAGAGTATAGGTATAGTATGTATAGTACAGTATAGTATACACGAATATTGAATGCCTGCGAGCTTGACTTTTTCTATTTTACGAGGCTTAGCCGATGGAAAGTACAGTCAAAATTGATCGAATGATTTAAAAAATCTCACATCACTCAAATCACTGCAATCCTGATATATATAATTTATCCTGTTAGTAACACGATGGTTGGGTAATGTCCCAATTACTATTTTCCCGTATTACCAGAGTAATTTTTCATCACTCCACTGCTTGATTGAGCCGTATTACTATGCTTTCACCAAGTATCAAGTCCCCCTACTTTACATGCATTAAAATCTACAGATGTAATGATCTTGCACGTCTGTGAAGAGACTGTTTTGGTCGCACCCCCCGCCACCTTTGAAGAGCACCATCCAATAAGGCCGTTTTGGTCACACATTAGTGTCCTGCTGCTGGCAATCCCAAACAAATATTTCTACTTGTACTTTTCCTTATGTTCTTTATGTACAAAAACATTTTAAAGGTTCCCCTGTGTGTTTTTGGCGGCTAATTGCCTTGGATGTCCTTTCAAGAGGTACGTTTAGGGGCGTTTTCCAGCTCTACAAGTGCCATGCTAAACCCTGCAGAATTTCACTCCACTGACTGTGCCTGCATAGCACCAAGACTACTACTGAAATCAACGTGGCCAGATATCCTTTGTCTAGATTGCCCTTTGTTGAAAATTGGGAAAACTGCATGTATCAGGAAATGAATGATGCTTGATGTTACTGTGGCAGTTAGTCCACTTATGATTTGTAAATTGTAGGCCTCTGTAGAAAACAGGCCTATACTAGGGTGGCCTACTGAGCTTTCTGTATTCTGTACTCAAGCAATATTGGCACATTTTTGAAGAGCGCCCACCAATTTCAAAATTGATATTTTGCACAGTTACGTTGGTAATGTCTAGGAAAAACTATACCTGCGAACGAGATAGGTAAAAAATGCGTATTTATCACCAAAATAAGCGATTTTGTAATTAGAATTGGGATCCCAGATTGGATTAACGGCAGAGTGGAAATGAATACCCGTTTATGTCAGTCCATGATTGAACTCGTGGCCACCTCGAGAAAAAACCTCTAACTTGACTTGCCCGAACTATTAAAAACAACTAATGGCTGAGCGTAAAGACACGTACATGCGCTATTCCGGTAGTTCACAGTGGAAGGCCGTTGCCAGAAGCCGTTGATTATTATCGGGGGATCCCGAGAATAATTATTCTAGTCAAAATTCATTCGTTTGTGACAATAGAATTTTCGAGCTTAACCATTCACAGTATAGTTTACTAGCAGTACCAATGTAACCGTGTAAAAATCTCAAAAGTTTTGAAAAAATTGGGGGCCGCCCTTCAAAAAAATGTGCTAATAGAATATTCTTTAAAGGTGCACGCGAGATTTCAATCATCCATATTTCTGTGATATGTAACTGATTTGATATAGATAGCATCAGTAGCTTCATACCTTTTATTGGCTACATAAATAACTTAAAAATGAAAAAAAAAGGTGATTTGACATGCCAGACTATAGTCAATAGAAACATGCTGCATTTCGCATTTGCTCCTATGGGAAATAGAAATCAAAAATTTTGTACCAAAGAGAAAACGTTCTTCAGGCTAATCCTTTCAGATGGGGATATTTTTGATACAAAGCTTACAGAGTTTGCAAAAAATCAGAATTTTATATTTTAGGTACGCCTTATTTGAAATCTCTCGTTGCACCGTTAAGCTGTTTAGCTGTGCTAATCCATATTTAAATCAAATTTAATCTACTTTAGGCTCACCACTTCAAAGTTACTAAAATGATAATTTCGTTACCCCCTGTTTGTTCTCACGCAACACGTAAAAATATCTATGGTTTGTTTCCAATATCACATTCGGCTATCGCCTCATGTGATATTGGAAACAATTCATAGATATTATTCCGTATTGCGTGAACAAACAGGGGATAACTAATAGTATTAACACTCAAATAATGGCCTGTAGGCTACATTATGAGCGGTTTACATTAATTAAAAAATACAAACATTACCAGGCAAAACATACAGAATATATGCAGATGAAAAAGGTGAACAAGGTACCAGCAACAAATCAAAATAAGACAGTGTTGTGTTTTCTGTCCATAAACGGACAGAAATTACAACACAGTGGCCTATGGGGCACTGAAATTTTCGAAATGTCCTTTCCTCGAGGATATCTAGTGAACCATAAACAAAAATCAATGTGCTATAGATCACGAAATGCACCTTAACGGGGGTCACAATTGGTTAAATCGTTTCATACGCGGTTAAAGGTTGGTTCTTAAATGATTAAAGAGTATAATAATGTATTGGTTCTAGGATTTAAAAAAGGTATAGATATAAAAAATATTATATAGTTATTAAATATTTTTAAATAAAATCACCGTAAACTTTGCAATTTCTGTTAAACTAATATGAAACTATTTCCGTTGAACTCGTGTAACCTCCATAACAAAATCCGTAAACAATAATTATCGTGTTTACTGCGAACCTCCGCGAGAGACTAACGAATAATATGAGCCCGGTGGCAAGCGTTATTTCGGTGGCTGCTGATGGGCGCTAAATTCAACATAATATAAGCTGCTAGGAACCAATATGGATCAGTCCTACTAACAGAGTCAATACAGACATTTACGATAGTTAATTATGATTTTCTTCTTCATTTGGAACCCTACGATGCTAAAGTTAACATGGTACATTTATAAATATGTACTCTATTTTGTTCTTTATTCATTTCGAGTAAGGATGCTCGGCCCTTTAACCTATATGTAGAAATTAGTCCACATAACAACTTCATGAAACACCACAAAACGACTATCCCGGTGTCATATATTACAGCGTCCGTGTAACTGAGTGTCCTACCACCCATCTGTCTATTGTGTTCTCCATTGAGTGTTGTATGCATCATTTGTTTCAGCACTGTACCCAAATGGTCTCGTCTACAAGGTCACGGTTTATTCCGTACATGTTGCTATGGTAACTAGGACACTCTCTCATGGGGGACACTCAGTTTCTTTACAACAACCGTATCTTATTGAAAAGAGCATTGTCAAGTTTGTACAATGGTTCATTGTAGGATTAAATACATACCTAAAACACGTATGGTGAATGAGCACATGGCAAGGTTACCGAAAACATCAACAGCTGTGTACGTTATATCTGTTATACCAATTGGAAACGAGCTTCCTGGATCGTAATTCGATGTAAGATTGTACTCGCAGCAGTTATCTGTAACCGTTGGTACCTTCCATGTCACTGTTGCTGTAGATTCACCTGGGTCTATGTTTTGCGTTATATTCATACAGTCGTCAAGGACTGGTGGATCGTTATCTATTATTAATAGACACATGTGATAAAACACTCCTTTGAGTAAATTGGATTAAGTAATGAATGGGTTTTGGAAATGAATAAAAAGGTGTGAGGTATGCATTGAATGTTCACGTATGTTGTCTTTATTGGGATGGACTGATCATTCCCTTCGTTGGAGGAGTGATGCAGCGATTGGGAACATGCTTTATCCGTATTAGTGCTGCAGCATCAGGTGAAAAGGCCTTAGATTTCTACCAACCAGGGCCGGAATAATAACCTTTGCAAACAACACATAACATAAAACAATTGAATCAACCAATCCGGGTTGTGTAGTTCATGAAAACACGTGATTACAAAAATAAAAGTAATGGCAATTGCATAAACCAGCATTTTGCAAAATGGCCGCCATTTTTAAAGGTAATAGCACTACTATGGTGACTTAGTGTCGGAATGTATGTTGTCTGGGTCAAGAGGTTCAGTATACAATTGTCAGAATTGTCTGAGTCATGGAAATTTATATACATGGCTATTATCAAGATGGCCGACATCTCGTCAAAGAAACCGCATATTTTCTTATTATAGAACCTAAAGAAGATGATTTTGGTGTCAAAATGAGTGTTTTCTGGGTCAAGGAGTCAATAAGACTATTCTAAAAACTGTAGGATGAATATAAAGGTGATTATTTTTGCATTGTCACTTTTTCCAAAATAGCTCAATCTTTTTAAATACAAGTACCCAAGAGTGTTAACTTACTGCAATGTCAGGGCTTAATGTGGCAAATGGTAAAATATATATGAACCCAGATGCTTGATAATTAATACCAAACCACAGAATCCCTCTGGTAACTCCATCCTTAGTACTTCCTAACTGCGCTTTATGCCCCCTATGAACGTAAACCCCAAAACATAGACTACCAATAGGTGTGCACGTGACCATGACCATTTAATTGTTCGAAATTCGGGGCCATTTTACTCTTGACATATCTGAAACAAACAAATAATGGTTTCTATTAAAATCATACAGGCCTAAAGTATCAAAATTCCCAAAGAATTCCAGATATATGTTTTTGGGTGAATACATATAGAGTAGTGAAGGTGTCACAGTTTGGGTGTCACATTGGTACTCCATGAATAACATGACTCACGACTCATCTGACAGTTCTGAGAATATGGCTGTTGAAATCCTTGACTATTATAAAACATCCACTTTGTCACCAAAATCGTCATCCTAGGTGCTGTATAGCATGAGGTATAAAGATTTTGCCTTTTTCTATGTTGACCATTTTGGGAAAATAGTGACGTATGAAACTTCATACTTTTATATTTACCTGACAGTTTTAAATAGTTTTATTGAACTCCTTGACACAATTTTTTTTTAATTTGACACCACAATCATCTTCATAGGTTATATAATAAGAAACTTATAAGGTTTTGTGCAAATAAAATGTCAGCAATCTTGGAAAATATCGGCACATGCAACATTTTATAGTTTTGGGGAATAGTTTTATTGAACTCCTTTACCCAGAAAAATTAATTTTACATCAAAATTGTCTTCTTAGGTGTTTTTTGGCTTTAAGATGGCTTACAATTTGGAAAATGGCGTCGAATGGCCAAATGCCCACCACCTTTTAATTTGTAATCACCTGTTTTCATGAACTCCACATCCCTACTGTCAATTTTAGCTATGATGACAAATGTTATTATTCCGCCCCCGGTAGCACTCTCCTAAATGGTTTGGTGCTGCAGCACTATATTGAATACACCCTGCTGATTGATTGCGGTCCAAACAGTGTGCACGGCTCTAAACCCAAGCAGGCTATCAGGCACACACCACATTTTTTTTCTGATTTGATCTAAGATGACTCCTGATGTCTTTGAAGCGACCGTCAAATTTGTTGGCATTGAATATTGACTGAGATAAATTGTACCTCTTGGATGATGTTACACAGAGATTAGGCTTTATTCCTTAATGAATACACGTAAAAATACGCCCCACTAATTGGGGAGGTTGCGAAGAATAAAAAACGTCTAACGCTAAGGCCTATTCGTACGCCTGTCTATTCAAAACCACTATCCTGTGACAAATTTTCAAGAGACAGGCGTAAGAATAGGCGTAAGCGTTATATATGTTTACGTTTCTTCGCAACCTCCTCATTGTCTCCAACGATTGCGCACGTCTCTTCGCACATACTTCGTCTTACAAAATTTGGCCTCTGGTGACCTTCAAAGGCCTGTAAAGATGACAATTTTATTCACCATTTAGACAGAAAATCATTTGTCGGATTAACGTTTCTTGGGTTTATTTCTGCGAAGACCAAAATAAATTTGAATACGATCTTTGTATTATTGAAAGATTATAGTCTTCCAATATCAGCTAAACTTACCTTCCACAGTTACATCAAAACTTGCCTGAACCATGTTACCCGCCCTATCTCGAGCCGTATACGTCACTGTCGTAACTCCTAAAGGGAAAGTATCCCCTGGGCTGTGACTGGATGACAACGAGTATATGAGTGAGTTATCAGCTGCCAGTGGACGTTCCCAGCTAACAATGGAATTAGCCTGCCCACAATCAGGACAAACCGTTATGTTTGCAGGAACTCCATCAATCCGTGGTCTTTCTTCATCTGTATTTCCCAGAAAGTGGATGAATATAAAAGCAGTGTTAGGAATAAATCACAACTGATGATGCATCAATCCGGAACATACAAAACAAAGCATTAAAATGTCAGAAAAGATGAAATGACATCATATTTGAAACAGCATATAGCTAGCATTAAATACACACAAAGTATTGTAACATCGATAAAAAGAATAAAATCCAGAAAATATGAATAAAGCTTTCATCCATCCAATAATCCCTGTGATTTTTTATTACAATATTTGTTGTCTTCATATGAAAAAAATAAAGCCTTGCAAGGCAATGGGGTTGATAGAAAACGTCCATGCTCACTCCACCATGCATCAGATGCGAAGGCTTGATGACAGAAATCGAAAATCTGCGTATGGAGTGAAGGATGCGTGGTGTGGGCGTATGTAACTCTTTTTACATGTCATATTTTTGTGTGAAATATATTTTTTGAGAAGGAGAAGGTAGCTCGGGGAAGGTAGCAAATATAATTTTTCACTCAGGAGGAAAGCACATAAGACTATCAACCGCGTTGATCAAATTCAGAAATAAGGGCGCAAGCAACCCACACACATACACGCAAATACGTAAACCACCGATAATAGTCATTTGAAAAGAGAAGTTGCAGTGTTTTCCGTTGAAGTCGGTTGCCGTGTAAGTAACCACCGTGTCACCAATTGGAAATGGGTGTTCTGAAGGGTAATCGGATGTCAAATTGTACGAACAATCTGTAACCAATGGAACCTGCCTGATTCCACTGTTCCTGTAGGTTGACCTTCGTCTGTGCTCTCAACGATATCCACGATCTTGTTTGAAAAGATCGGTGGCTCATTATCTAGAACGAGGAATAAAATCAAAAGTAACAATTAATTACAGTACAGGTGCTAATATTGAGAAGCCCAAAATACGTTCTAATGTGCCTTTTTCTCATGTGGTTTCACTTATGAATTTGTGTACTCTCTGTTTGTGTCAATAAAAAACGTAGCAGTCGATCCATAAATATTAAAAATTAAAAACATTATCTTATTTATAAATATAGCAAATTCTTTATACTGCAGCAATGATCTTTATCTTAATATTAGCGAAAAGAAAATACTGCAAATACATGCATACCTTTAATTTTTGGAGAGTTTACCATCCCACACTTGTTTCAAACGTTGAATAAGTGAGGGTGAACAAAGGCCTATCATTAGAGTTTGATTGTGTGCAACTTCAAAACAATCGCCACCAAACTTTTGGAAAATGTTGAAGGTAGTATTGTGGGGTGTTTTTCGGCATTCATTAATGACGTTTACGTAAAAGGGCTAAGATTATCATTCAACATTGAAAAAGTGCCTTAAATTCAAAATCAATCGGACATAGTAGACCCTTTAAGACATAGACAACCACATTAATTACAAAAGAGACATAATGTAATTTAACACATCCTTAATATTAATTTGTTAATTCCATGTAAAAAGAATCCTAATTCTTGGCAGCGTTGGAAATCACGTATACATGTACCGCCCTATTGTGAAATTCGTGAATAATATATGATGTGAAATTCTGAAATGATAATGACTGCGTTCTGCGCATGTTGTGAGGAATTGTCTTTGCGCCTCGCTTTGCGCAACCTGATGCATTTCAATGAGATTTTGCTGGACCATTGCTTATACAAGAATGGGCTACTTTTGACATATGATGACCAGAAAATTTTTAGTTACGAATCACCAAACTCGCCCGACGTCAGACACCTGTGAAAGGAGATATGGTCCGGCAGGAACCACAGTCCGGGTTCCATAGACGACAACGAAATAAAGCGTGAAACTAATGTTACGTTGGAAGAGTCACGAATCGATTGCCTTTTTTACCATTGTTCCCGGACTGTGAAACCGGCGGACCATATCTCCTGCCCACACCGTTGTGGCAGTAGATATTGTCCCCTGTAGCAATAGTCCCGTAGACATAAGTTTTTCTGGTTTTAATAGTCCGGGGAATGTGCAAAGTTAGGACTATAGTCCCCCGGACTATGATTTAGGAATGTTAGTCCTACAGTGGAAATGAAAAAGTCCGAAGAGGACTATCAGACCTTAGGAATAAATATCCGTCTCAACCTGGACTACCATTCCTTAGAAATTGTGTCCATTGTTCCTTCCTGAAAGTAGGGGACTATTAGTCTCTATGGACATTAAGGACCTGTCCGGGGTGGACTATCGCTCCTTATGGATTCGGGTCCAATTCCAACATGGACTATAGACCTTAGGAAAATATTGTTGGTCAAGGCCGAAGGTAGGCAGACTCCTAGTTAATGGGAATTAATGCCTGTCAGGGGTGGACTAATCGCTCCTTAGGTATTAGGGTCCAATTCCGACCTTGACTATAGACCTTAGGAATTATTGTCCATGTCTTAGGTACAGACTATTAGTCCCTTACTGAATGATGCCCTGCCAGGAGGGACCTGCAAAGCGCTTAGGGGTCGGTGTCCGATTCCGACGTGGACTATTAAGTCCTTGGGGATTATTGTGCCGGTTTGTATTTGGGCGGACTCACTCCATTTCTTAGGAATTATGCCCCTTTCAGAGGTGCTATATTTCCTTATGGATTAGCGTCCATGGGTCTTGCGTGGACTACAATCCTAAGAAAGTAGGTGTCCTGTCCCAGTGGATATCGATCTTAGGATTAATGTCCAAGGCCCGACGTTGACGGACTACCAGTGCTTAGGATTATTGTCCATGTCATAGGTACACTCGTTTTCCTGAAATTTGTTGTCCAAGTCCGAAGAATGTTAAAGAATTCTATTGCAGAAATGAACCTACCCTTGATCACACTACCACATGAAGGTTTGTAATGCCCTAAAATAATAACTGAGTACAACATATGAATGACAACATAAGCATACAAGTTGAATCGGTTTTTGTTTCTTCTTTTTTTCTTTCCATGAAATCTCCCCTATTAAATTACATTAAATAAATGTTTCAAATACCTTGTTGACCTAAAGGCTTGTATACATCCTTTTTTCATCAGTGGCGGAGATCCCTGCATGATTTCATTTTTTCAGGAGGATGTTCTAACCATTCGTGAATAGAGCATCCCCCGAACAATGAAAAACGCCGAAATCTCGCAAGCACTGGTTGCTCATAATTGAAGCAGCACTCTGATTGGATAGTGCGTAACTTATTGTCCCCGCCTAACCCGCATGACCAAAGATCCCCTTGACCTCATATGTGTGAGGGAAGTTCCAAAGCTCGATCCACTCCCTTCCTTCATTTTTCTTTAAAATCCTTGATTTTACTAGACGCTACAGGGACTGAAAATTACCCCTAGATGGCATTTTACATGTTTCGGAGTGTGCCGCTTTGCTCAGTAATCATTGTTTACAGCCCAGGATATGGGTAAGAGTTGACAAATTATGAATATGTAGATTTTATTTTGTTTTGCAATAAGTTCAAATTACCCTGCATGACCTTTGACCCTCAAACGTTTCAGTTACTCTGGGGTCACTACTAATCCCAATAAGTCAAAAGTGTAAAATATTTGGAACTTTTATAATAATTTTTAATAATAATATACCTTAGAATGACAATTAGGGGGGAATTTGAATTATTTATTAGGCTATAATGAATTATGAATTAATCATGCATATCCTTTATTAGTCTAGTAGTGGATTTATTTTTAATTTGCATAATAATATTCTATCCGTGTGACGAATTAAAGCGCGAAAGGGGCGAATTTTCACCCCCCTAACCCACACAAAGCTTATACTAGCGACTACTACTACATATAACTACTACTCCTACTACAACTCCATACTACTACTACTACTACTACTACTATCCACTTGAAAGGCGCACTGGGTGTACGCGCGTCGCGTCACTTCCTACTTCAAGACGAAAGGGGACAAAGTATACTACTAATACTACTCATATTACTTACGTACTACTATTATACTAATCCTCCTACTCATACTACTACCTACTACTATACTATACTAGCTACTACATTCTACTACCATACTACTGCTACGACATACTCTACTACTACTACCCATATTACTACTAACGACTACTACATTCTACTACGTACTACTAAACTACGACTACATACTAATACTACGCTACTACTACTTTATACTACTCTACATAACTACTAATACTATATACTACTACTACTACTACTACAAACAACTACAACATCTACTACTACTACTACTAAACTACTACTACTACTACTCCGGCTACTACTACTACATCTACTCAGTAGGCCTACTACTACTACATAGTTAGTACTACATTACTACTACTAACATACTAACTACACCTACTTACTTACTATCAATACTACTACTCTACATCTACTACTATATATTCTACTACAACTACCCCGACACACTACTACTACTACTAACTACATACTACAACTACATCCTACTACTACATACTAACTACTGTCCATACAATACCTACAACTACTACTTACTACTACATATTCTACTACCTATACACTACAGTATACTCCACTACTACAACTAATATACATACTCGACTACTACTACTACTCATTACTACTACATACTCCTACATACTACGACTACTACTACACTACATTCTACTACTACATATACCCTGGAGCTAGCAGACATTTCAAGTAAATGGTTTTGAGTGATTAATAATGTTGACACCCCTGACAGGAACCCCTGAACGCGATTCTTAAGTGTTGCAAATGATGCCTTAAGGAGATTGGGCCAAGTTTGTACAGGGTCAACATTTTTAAATATGGACCCAATCAATGTTTGAAACTATGTGGTCGTATCATAATTATTCGAAAAGGTATAGTTTGTACTATCGATCTACACCTAAAGTTTCAGATTATAATCTAAAAACAGCAAAATCATAATAAGGGTCAATTTCAGTTTGTAGCAGGCAGTCAAATTGGAAGTGGAGGGAAAACGTCTTAATTAGTGCATAACACTATCCAATTTCCCTTAACCTGCTACACATGTCTAATTATAATACATATAATAAAGATTTTAATATAATAATAAAAAACAAACCATCAATAAATAATCAATAACTTTAAAATCTATTTGTTTTAGCATATAACAATACAGATATGGCCTATATCTCCACGATGAACAATTATGTTACTTGCACATCGAGTCGATTACTCAGAGAAAAGCTTAAAAATTGATAATACAATCCTTGTCCATACAATTCCAGAGTACTAAGAAATGCCAAATTGGGGCACACTACTTAATTTTGTTTAATTTCCAGTCTAATCTTTTGTAATTTATTTGATTATTATATATTGGGGGGAATTAATTTAATATATCACATCAACTTAAAAAGTATGCTTTTGTAGGGGAAAAACTGATTTTCTCGCCTCGTTTGTTTTTGGATTTCGGATTTTTTCAAAGGAAACTTTGATCAAAATTTATAGAAATCTTGCATGTGTTGGGAAGGCGTTTAGGGTGTAATTAAGTTATTGGTGGAAAGTCAATTGGCATATTAGCAATGTTACTACTTTAGCTTCGAGAAAGCTGAACTAATGATGTAGGCCTTTCTCTGGAATAGGCCTACAATTCTATGTCTCTTTCTCAAAAACATCTCACTCTGCATCTGTATTTTCCTAAATCCATACAATAGAAGAAATGTAATTTACTACTAGCTGCTTCTGCTACTCTCAAAGATAATAACCCAATAATTAATAATGCATATCGAGGACACAAAATAAATATTTATAGGAAGCCATCATAAACTCACAAACGTAAAACATTGACCAGCATCTGCAAAATATAGGTTAATTTTTTAAACCTTTACACTTTAAGATTTTAGTGTGTTCATTCATAACGACCTTTTGAGTGTACAAGTGTGTTCCTACCACATAGTCCATGGCATCAAGAAACACTTAACCTCATACATCAGAAAAATATTAAAAAATGGTCAATTGGCATTTCACCTATTTAATGTATTTATATTTTTATTTAAGAATTTATTTGATCATTTAATTTAAAATAGATAAAAAACACAAGTGAAAACCAGATTTTTTTTAGGATCGAGAAGGTTTCTCCCAAATAAACCACTAAACGTATTGGCCTCATTTTCTTGACTCATTATATTGGAGTTAGGTAGAAATGACAAGACCGTCTTCTTATCCACACGGCACTATCCACTTAAAACGGTCACCGTGCATGATTAAGAGAAATATTTTGCTATAGCCGCACAGAAATGTCCGTAAAATGCATATTTTCTTCTCACTGACAAACTTTCCTTTGCAGTGTCTTGCAAGGAATCTCGGTGAAACTGATCCCGAAAAGGGATCGTTTAATTACCAATAATTTTGGTAATCTAATTTTTTTTAATTAAAAAAGTTTAGTGTAATGCAGTTTTCGTATACTGTTCACATCACGTATGAAGTTATTATATGCCTCCCTACCCCCTTAGCTGCGGTGCCAAAAATTGGCATGGAAACAATAGGCCGTATACAACAACTAAATATTCAAAATCCATTTATTTATTCCATAAACATACATCAATGACATCAACACACCAAAGCAAACCATGGAGGCAGTAGGCAGGAACCCCATTTAGCCGGCCTGATGATAACCTACCACTTAAAAATACAAAGAAATAAATACCAGAAGTGGAAACTGGAGTGGCAAGAAATTTATAAAGATGAATCCCAGAAATTGGGAGCAATCACATAATGTGGTGTGAAAATACCTCAAGAGAACTTCCTATTGCATGATTATTTATTTAAGTTGAAATTTTACTTAAATATCCATATAATGTTCTGCCTTTCTCAGTACAAATACCTTTGAGTGTGTTAAGCTGAACCTTTAAGCCATATTAGATAGATTGCATGGCAATTTAAATATTTCTAATAATTATGTTCTACTTAAATTTGGTTAGTTTGTACGTGGTATTTCAAACCAATTACAATTAACTTGGTTTAATGTTATAAAGACATTGTAGACCAAATTTTCACGTATGGCATCATTGCCCATGTAAGTTTCCAAATTGAAAAAACCCACAACTTGTGACATTTTTTTCATCTAATTAACTCAACCGCCACTCACTTGGGTTCATTGTATCAATGTTTTGGAATTCATATGCTATGCTCGAGGCATGTGCGTTTCCTTTCTTTCCCTTCTTTTTGTCATTTTTGTGATTTCTAATTGCCATGTTTTGTTGTTGTTTGTTGCATGTGTGTGTGGCGTGGTGTGTGCATGTGTGGTGCGTATGTTGTTGGCATGTGTGAGGGTGCATGTGTGTGTGCGTGTGCGTGTGTAAATGTTAGTTTGTTTGTTGGGTGCTGCATGTTTTGGGTGCGCGCATGTGTGGATTTGTTTGTGGGTTCACTTCTTAAATCACTCAATCTTTACAAAAATCACAACTTATGTACAAAATCTAACAAATTACACAAATAGCCACCAGTGTACATTCGGTGAATTTGTGAGCATTCAATGGCGTTAGGGTTAGTAATCATTGCACATGCTTTACTTGAAATTTTACCTATGAGTTAATGAGGTACGATCGTAGTACGAACTGAAAATTTTTTTAAAAAGTCCTTTTATTACCCTGAAATGTTCGCTTCAGGACAATGAAAAGTGGTAAAATTGTCCGGTGAACAATCATAACTAGGGCTAGGGATCCGCAACCATACCGCAAATTCCGCAAAACACTAAATTTGAAACCTTTGCATTTAAAAACAAATTAAAATAACAACGACTCTACTAGGACTCGAACCTGTTCATTCACATCGTAATCAAGTAGACCTTACCGCTAGACCCGCTAGACCACGAAGGCGGTTGACCCCAGCTTCTGTTTTTTTATAAACCATGTATCAACACTCTTATTAACATCTGTATTCATTCATACCTATTGCGTCATACCGTGATATACATGACTACAGTAGCGGAGGACAATGGTTACTTTCCTGTGTAAAATGGAACTATATCCGATAGAACACTATAGTCCGGTAAACTATATAAAACCTAGAAACTAATATGAAGTAGGACTACTATTTCTCGAAGAGGGGTCCACAACGGGAAGACTATTGATGACCCTGGAACCATGGTCCGAGTATAAAAACTACACAACATTAAAGCAGGACTGTTTTCCTAGGAACAGGGGCTCACAGGGAGACCACTGAACGCCTAGACGGCATGGTCCGGAGACGCTCGGTTTCTGTAGGTCCGGTTGAGGCTATTGTTCCTAGGGACAGGGATCCAAAGGACCCCTGTCCCTAGGAACCACAATCCCCCGGGCTATATCTCCAGGGGGACTATATCTCCTTTCACAGCGGCAACACAGATTCTCTATAGTCGCCAAAGCTAGTAATCTGCAAATCGATGTGAATTGATGAGCGCGGAGTAGGCCTAAATTGCTTCAAATTCACTGTCTACATGCCACTTAGTTTGAGAAAACACACCAGTCTACCATGTCAATCATGAAATTTCATCACTTTCTTAATATAACTAGTGCATTTTCAGACATTTAAAGCACATTTTCCATGCAAGAAAGTAGTCCACGCAAAATTTAGTTTATCCTTACGGCAGCCAGGTTAGTGGTGTATAACCTCTAATATCAAGCACTTTGTTTCTGTTTGTCTTACCTCGGAAGCATACGGCATGCAATAGGGGATCAATTATAAATGTGGGTGGTGGTAATGTTCCGTTTGCGAAGGAAAATTCTACACCGTCATTATATTCAGTTTGATGATATCGATAGGTGACATAATATATTGATGTACCAGGAGTATAGTGTATTTCTGTAAAATTACAAACAAATCCGTCTAATTTGTTTGTGTTAAGATCACACGGCGATATCGCTTTTTCCGCTATCTGGAATGCAGTGGTGAATGGTTTACAAGTATCGCACGGAATCTCAACAATGTATCCCTGTACAGTGAATAAAAACAGAAAACATCTTATAATCGGATTGTGAACCTTCAAATTTTTTTTTACAGTAAAAGAATAAATCTTTCAGATATCAGAGGAGTTTGGTACACATTCTTCTAGCCCTGGGATTTGCAGTGAACCTTCAATTTTTACAGTTAAAGAACAATTCTTCTGGCGGTAGGATTTGCAGTATTCATTGTATGAGGAGGCGTTGGTTCTTCGTCTTAGTACAAGATGAGCAAAAGTACAGAAAATACAACCCAATATTTGAAACAGGTTCAAAGTTGAGAATTATCGTAAAGCTTGTATCTTATGTAAATTTTCAGATGAAATCGTTTTCTAAACATCAAACATGGTTCAATAACTTTTGTAATCTTATCTAATCATTAACTTTTACTTAAACATAGGAAAATGTTTTTACTTACTTTAGGTAACAGTTTTACTCAATTATTATGGGTTTCTTTGTGTCTCATTGTCACAACGTGTTCTTGTTTCAATAACTTATTTTGGACACATAAAGTTTCTGTTCCAATAAAGGCCATACTGTTAGACCCAGAATTGGTTGCACCACTTATTGTTTTTATATAAGGTTCATATGCAAACTATGCCAACAAAGCCTGCTGTAGGATTCTACAATCCTGAGAATCGAGCACCTTGAGAATCAAACCTTTCTTAGTTCACCTGATAAGGGTAAGAAAACATTTTCTATCAAAAAGATAAATAAAGCCGAAGGTTACAACATGCTTGCCTCGCCGTCAAAAAATAATGATGATCCTTTTGATCATTGGTAAAAAGCCAAACCCTGGCCTAAAACCTAAGTGTAGCTGTGGTACGGTATTGTGAACACCGGGCCATTCAATGCGATACGTGCATATCTTTCAGTTGTAATTAAAACCCCCGCCCAGCATTCATCAAACTTGTCTCGTCTATATGCTAGTTGTGCTGTACCAAATATTGGTCCGTCTTTCTTTGACATACTTCCATAACAGCAATGATTCTTTCAATTCATTGTTTGATGAACTAAGTGCTGAGGATTTCGAGCCTAATATGACTCAACACAACCAAAAATAGAAATGTAAAGTGAAAAAACCTAAGATACCGACTCTAAAATCTCTGATAATAAACTGTGCTGGACTGAAAGGAGCGGAAAATAAAGAAATTAGTATTTCTGGCCATTATCAGGGCCCATAATTCCTCTTATATAATTATCATCCCCACCTATTCCATCTTTCCCGACGAATACAATACTGTTCTTTAAATCAAAATGGGGGGGGGGGGGGTGTTTATAGCTTTAAGGACACTTTTGTTTGTGTTGATACTCTAGAAGGAGACGTCCCCTGTGAAATCATTTGGTCAATCATTTGGTCAAAGTTTTCTTGTGCAGCTTCTATCGCACCCCAAGTGATAATATAGAATCTACAATCACCTTTATGACAGCCTTACCAAAACAACAAAGCCAATGTCCATATGATCATATCGTCGTGGGTTCTGCATAGTGTCGAATCAGCATAGATGCTAGTTCTGAGAAAACGGCGGTTTGAAAGTTTGAGTTAACTTATACGGCGTGTAATTTAATTAAATTAAAAGGAAATGGCTATTTTAAGTGGTGTATGTTAAAGACATGAATGGTTACTAACTGACGACAGTATTTAAATACCAGAAACAACTGTTTTCTTATTCCAATGGCCACTGAATGTGGTTCGATTGTTTGTCAAACCCCAACTGTTTGATTCGCTGTCCTCTAAGGGGAGTCGAATACTTATTCGACCCTGCATGAACCCGTTGATTTCTAATGTTGGTATGGGGAGATTACTATAGCTACGGGCTTTTTACTATTTTAAAATGATGATGCCGATTATGCCACGATGATAAGAATAACGAGGGCGGTGATGATGGTGGCAATAACTGATTGAAATAAGGAAACATCGAGCTGACGACGATAATGAATGCTACTGTCCTGAATGATGATGATGATGATGATATTATGATGATTATGATGATGACTACGACGATGACGATGACGACGACTACCCCCCGGGGGACGAGGACGATGTCTAATGATGATGAAGACGACGACTATGACGATGTCTATTGCATTGTGTTAGGTTACAACCATGCAACTTTGTATACAACTGACCTCCATAAGCCGGTTAAGTGGGAAACATGCACTTTTGCATTATCGTTCGTTTAAAATATAGCGAAGACTGACAACGATGACCCAACGATTCAGAAAATACAACCTCTTTACAAATTTGTCTCCTTAAAATTAATATTTTAATTAGTCGCCAAATATTTTAATTCATTTTTGCAGCAAAACATAAATTTCAAGAGTAAATACGTTAGAAGGAACACAAACTTTGTAGTGCATGTTATATCCAAATTAATAAATAGTAGCATGTTGTAACACACATAAATATTGGCCTAGCACTGTTCAAAAAATGAGCTCAGAAAAATTAAAAATGTTAACGTGAATGTTGGTTTTTTGGAAGATAAGTGGGCTATTTTCTCGTTTTCTTAAATTTCTCATTACCTATTAGTTCCTATCTTTAGTATGGTCACGCTTAACATTATAAACCAAACTTAAACGAATAACAATTAAATGGTTTAATTTACTCATAAATCTACTAATCTAAACATTTAGAGGGCACTAAAACGCTTAGACAACACCTTTCCAAAGAAAACATCAATTCATTCCTGAAAGGCGAGTTTTTTTTAAATAGTATATATTAGTAATTATTTAGGTTGCAGAATATCAAGTTACCTCAGAAAATCAAATTTCGCAATATGTTTTACAAGCCGATTTTTGTAACACGGTTTTAACTAGGGGTGGGGTGTTAAACCCCCGAGAATTCATTATTATAAAGCAATAGCGATTTCGATTTTGGTATACCCGTTGATAGCATTGGTCCACCGTTTTCTACTGCTTCCAACATACCCTAGTAATGGCGTCACACATGACGTCAAGTTTCCCAAGTTGGCAAAGTGGTAATTTCCACAGATCATAGTTTAAATGAAAAAATGAAATTTTGCATACAAAATCGGAAATTTGGATTTTCATGCGGGTGTTGGTCCCAAATGATATGGTGAGAAAGGTGGACTAGTTTTTTAATCAACATATGACTTTTTAGAGCCTACAGGTGCACAATATGTTAACCAAATGAACTAATAACTAAAGGTATGCAAGTATCATATAGGCGAATAATGTCCTCTGATGTCGGTAAAACTAAATATAGCGCCCAGTTAGTTTTTAGTTTTTTCCCGCCCGAGGATACATTAATACCCATAGATGATACGACAAAACTTTATTTCTTGCTATTAACTTAAAAATTGATTTTATTTGTTTGTTGTTTTGTTGTTTTTTGTTGTATAGGTTTAAGTTAATTGCCTTATTGTATGTGTATTTTGTATGCTGATTAATGAAATAAATGACAAGAAAATGCATAAGCGGCTCATCTTGCAGAATAAGAATGGCCTGTAACCTGACCATGTGTGTCAGAATGCTGTATTTTTCGGTAATCTATGGGTATAGTAGAGGAAGTAGAACCACTACCACCATGTGCGAGCTCGACGCTAACCCTGGTGACGGTGCTACCTTCACATTTGTTTCGCAAAATGAGCAAAGGATGTGAAATAATTATAGGGAAGACTTAACGAAAGTGTTTAACGTTTTTTGCCGAGTGAAACCGGAGAACGTTTACCTGGGGTTTAACTCCTCCCCTTGGTAATCAAGGGTTAATGTCACTATCCCCTCAAAATCGTATGTAGGTATATTATAGGGGGAGTGGAAGTGGGGGTTTGGTGTATTTGTACAAATGTAAACACTACAAATCTTGGATAATTCTTTTTCACGACGTATAGACCGTAGGTCCATAAGTACAATTACATAATTAAACACAAAAATTAAAATGTGAAATAACATGACTAATCCATCATGAAGTATAGAACGGTAAATTTCACCGATTGCCTTAAATCTTGATAGACCTATTATCGATTTTGATCACTGAAGTAGCAATATTTGTACCAGCGAATACGTATTCGTTCACAATTTATCTGTGTGCTTTGAGATATTTGGACACGCAAAGCTATCGAATACGTATTCGATTGTTTGTGAAACCCGTTTTATACAAATGCGTGTTATTCGACTGCGGCTATTTTGGTTAGGAGATGTAATTTCACTTTTATTTTTGGGTACAATTAAAGAGTGCATAAAATGCAACCAGAATCAACTATTAACTCAATTTGATAAAAAAATCAGATTCGACACTATGTCGTGACCACGACGATATGTGGAGACTAACTTCCCAGACATAAGCTGGGATGAGTATGAAACCGAAGCAAGTAGTAAGCCCAAGAAATTGCATAGTGACTTCCTCACTGAATCTAGTCTAACTCAGTTACAAAAATATAGCTAGACTAGCTTAAATAGTGTTCTGGATTTGATTTCCAAATGTCTTAGGCAATATAAGAACTCATAGAGGGATGAGTGACCACTTTGAAATGCTGTTTGACCTGAACATCAAACCTAAGAGGCATAAAAAACCATCATATAAAGTATATAACTACAAAAGAGCTGAAAACCAAACGTAAAGACTATACTGAAAGAAAACTAGCAGAATTGGTTTTAGGGCAATCATTTGGACATCTTTGACATCTACACCCAGAAAGCATGGAAAAGAATATTCCTCACCGTCCTAAGTGTAAACCGAGTCATCCTTGGATTGACCACAACATTGTCAAACAAATGAGAAAAAGGGACAAGATATATAAATCAGCCAAGAACATTTGGCATTGCACCAGGCAGAACACAATATTGATATATGCTGTAAATTTAAGGAACGCATCCAGAACAGCGGGGAAAGATTTATGGGAAGAAGTCGGATTTTAGATGCAGGAGAAAACCTGAGAGAACGGATGTGGCTCGGGAACCAAATTTACATACGAGGCTGGCCGTTCAAAAAAGGTCCCCTCGAGACTTGCCGCCTTATTACATCACTTTGCATAATAGGAGGCAGACGCTTCAAGAGCAAATTTTTACTGTTAATGAAACTTGTTCGTCATGTACCATGGTTAAATCTGAAGTCTTCAGGGATCAGTTTTAAGACTGACTCTTTCCTCATCTACATTATGACATTGCTGAGGGGACTGAAATCTATCATAATTACTTGCAGACGATGGTATTCTCTACCGGGAAATCAAGGGACCGGATGACCATGAAACTCTACAAAAGATCTCACCAAAGTTTTCGACTGGGCAGACAAATGACAGATGTCTTTCAATGCCTCCAAATAAATGTCAGCATCTTTCTATCACTCGTAAAAAGCTTCCACCTTTATTTGATTACAAAGTCTCTAGTCAAGTTTTTGAACAAACAGTTCGTCATAAGTACCTTGGGATTATAATCGATACTGACTTAACATTCAATCATTATATCTAGACGGGGAGAATTTAGGTTTTGACCCCAAAATAACTCCAACTAAAGGGTTTATTACTGCTTCTGGTTGTATTTGATATCAGGAATAACATAGTAAAATTCTAAGAAAATCTCTAAAATGAAAAGTGGAGAAATAAGGGGGAAAGTTTGTACAAGGGTAAAAATCTATTGGGCATAGGTTTCCATATTCTATCACTCAACATTTTGGTACATTGGAATACTAACAGTTCAAGGTCGTCCTCGGGTAAAATTTACAAAATGGTCCGAATTTGTTAAAACTCTTGTCAAATTGTTTAGGGCATCACAATCAATATGATCTAAAGGAAGATGTATTCTGAATCCGTCTTTGAAACCTCCCATAGGCCCGATAAGGCCCGGCCATTGCATTCTAATTAAATAACAAAATGTCAAAGACATTGTATCTAATGTGTTTGTTATGATGTACACCATTTGGACACCATTTTGAAATTTTGCTCCCCACTGTGACCTTGAAGATCAACCCGCAGATAGCACAATCTATCCTTTTTTTTCGTTGAAACATTCTGACCCTTTCATGTGTTGATCCCTGTGTAAATCTTCCCCCTATTCCGCAGCTTTCCGGTTGTTAGATTTTCTTAGATTGTTAGTATTATGCAAATTACTATCAAATTATGTTTAAAAGCCTTTTGTTACAATTATTTTGAAGATCTGGTACTTAGAGAAACACTGGTACATTTGAAAAATACTGTGCCCTCACGATTTTTCAAAATTGATATCTTTGCATGGTTGTAAAGCTTTTATATGCATTAGCCCTCACCTGAAATGTTTAAGACCAAATCAGCGCCCTTATGGGTAAACAGAACGATTTTTATAATCGCCGGCGAAATTTATTCAGCAGACGACGGAAATTGCGTTTAACACAAGAAAACACACGTCCGAGCCTGATTCCCGTGGCATGAACCCTGTTTGACCGGTCTGTGACCTTGTGGTTTTAATATCAATGAGTACGAGTCTATGATATTCATGTAATAGACATATTTGTTGATTCAAGTTACGGCAAACTTAAAGTTGGCCTACTAATTACCTGGATTTCTTTAGCCTCTTATTAATGTCCCATTCATGTCAATATCTGTTTTGGGTGTGTTATTTTTATATGTAAAATATATCTCTATTCTTCCAATGGCCTAGACTATCATTGGCGATCAACTGAAGAAATTTCATATTTTGTGAAAATGTGCCAATGCCGCTTTAATTCCATATATGGACCCATCTAACAGTTAACATCCGTTCTAAAGTATACCATTCCATACTTGGAATATACTGCTGCTACATGGAGCACGCATACTGAAAGTGAAGTAAAGTCACTTGAGACTGTTCAACAATATTAATTCTATTGCCTCATACTCAGTTAACTGCCCATTATTCTGCAATAATGAGTTTGCAGTTTCATTTTGGACTCATAATATATTCTCGGCCGGATAAACTTACATACAATGGGCGAGGCGTTTTTCTGATCTCAGACACATTATTGATGTGTCCGAGGTGTCGTATGGACACGACTAATGGAACTTGGACACATTACTGATGTGTCCGAGGTGTCGTATGGACACGACTAATGTAACTAATGTGCAGTTCCAGATTCTGAAGCAAAATCTAAAATCAATAAGCCCTATCAACCTATCAACATCATGCTCTTACTTTGTATCGCATTCTGTGAAAAGTGACACAATTGGTATTTCACCCTCTCTTTGAATATTACCAATTGTCTACATGGTCTATAGGGGCCACAAAATCTTGTATACAGAGCTGTCATCGAAAGAATAATAGAATGCATTTTCTACTCCATTAAATATGAACAGAGCAATAATGTAACACCAGTTTCAACAAAATATGAGCATTAGATAATTTCGCCCCAGGATGACCTTGAACGTTATCGGGACTGTAGCCGTGTAACTAAAAGTCAGAACCTAGACAAGCTATGCCCTTTTTTAATTCTTATAATGAGACAAATACCTTGGTGTACAGGTAAACCCAATTTGACTTTGAAATTTACCCCTGTAATCTTACCCCCTTATTTTACAATGTTTCCCCCAAATATTCAGATTCAGCACCCTTAAAACTATAGAAAACATTTTCAAACTTTCATCCACAAGCATCAAGAATATGATTCTCACTTATAACCCTACCATTGCAATCTCTGGCAGTAACTGAATGGGTTAGATTCATGATACCGTGTTCTTGTGTATGATCGACATAACAGAATAAAACACCAGAAGCATGTAAGGAATAATTACATTAAAACCTTCGTACATACTGTGTATCAGGTGCTTTATTCTGTTAACGGAATAAAGCGCATTGTATGATAGGCGCGAAAGGTTTAATGTCATTATGTCGAATGTAATAGCATTAAGCAATTATGATGATTATGGTTACGCGCGATCTTTCTGATTGAAGTTTTTTCATTAAAGCAGGCGTTTGTATTCACGCGATCAAGTAATTTTGGTTCCGTTTCCGTGTGGGTACAAATTTCAATTCTTTCAATAGATATGTTATCATACATTATAATGTTACCCTTAATACCAAAGAAATATCACTTTCTACCTCAATTGAACCACTGAAATTCCATGTAGCTAACAACACAAATATGCATTTAAGATCAACTGTCAGTTATTTTATTAAGTAATAACATGTTTTCCAGACCAGCAGAAAACTTGAAAGCGGTATCCGTGAACTATGTTCTTCCCAACACAGCACTAGTATACCACACCATACAAAAATTAAGTTCATGGTTCAAGGGTACAGCACAGACGTGAAAGCATAAACCTATGTATGCAAACAAAACAATTGTCTCAATTTGGTAGCCTGTATTCTTTACTGATATCCCAATTCTGAAGGGATTATTTAATGAACACACTCTTATATCGGTATCTAAAAATAGAGTGCTATAGATTGTTGTGTTTCTGGTTCTGTTTCCGATGATATTCCTTGTTTAAAAAATACATTTTAGGGTATAAGACTCCCCTAAGCGGATGTTTGGGGTCTCTTGGTATGAACGGTAGCCTACAAAATCGTACTTGTATAAATCGCGTAATTTGTGAAAACTGAGTTACGGCAGATTTTTTTTAATATTCGAATTACATTTTAAATATGTCGTCTCAGCACAGAATGGTGTTGTTTTATACTTGGAGGTATATAGGTATAAGGTTACAATAGGGCAATAGTAACAAACCTAAAAATAGGTAATTTACCTTGATATTGTGGAGATTACAAACTATTTCCATTTGTAAACATACTGCGTCAATAATGCGTCAAAACAACCACACAACGCCTTATTTTGACTCTGTACAAGACTGAAGCATTTTTTATATTAAATGTTAGCCGAATTATGCAAAAACATTGATATATTTCTTACTGAAAACGGAAGAATGCCGTTGGTTTTGTTTTATTTTAAATTTTGTTTTTCTGGTTTCTTTTGCTCCTTAATACCTCCACGCTGGTCTTGCGCTACACAAGTAAAATTAAACCGGTGAAGATAAACTGCCTATGAGAAGTGGATTAGATATTTGGACTTAATGAACTAGGCCATGAATGATATCTAACATCTTATCCAACATCAAGGATAGGGACAAGATACAAGAACTCTAAACCGATTATTGTAATATAAAGAAATCAAATTCAGAGGGAGTGAAGAAAGCCAAAAAATAATGAAAACAATTGGAAAACAAAATCAAAAAATGAAAACAAAGATTGGGCTACAGTAAGCTAACGTGGTAATATAAATTGACCGCGATATATGCTTTGATCAGCAAGAATTACCCAAGTATTATTTCAAACGAGGTTGTCTCAATGAGATCATTGTGTGTATTGTTCATCCTATTGTTTTGTTTCTTTTACTCGCTCCTTCGTGTTCCTGTCCTTTTGCCTGCTTTGGTTCATCATTTTATTAAATGTGGGAAACCAAAGGACCTCAAAAATAATGCATGTTGCTGGTTTCATGAGCTATTCCTTTTTTGGTACATATGCCAATCATACACTGCTTTCATTGTACAACAAAACAAACAATGTACATACTTATTTTGTACAACATAAAATTATGAGATAACCATTATCACTGTTATTACAAGTTTTTAATAACTGTCTTTCAAATGCCATACAAAACACTGTTTTTGCAGTTGAATTTAAACTGCATTGATGAAACAAAACAATACAAAATAGATTTTATTGTCAGATATGTAATTGAGATAGAGATTATGTAATTGAGTATAGAGAAAATAGCAAACTTGCTGTGAACTTTTAAACCATGTTTCGTGAGTGTTAACAGAATTGATTTGATTCAGGAATTCGTACATATAAAAATATACAATAATTACAGCGAATACAAAATTCGTAACAATATAAACTGTGAAACAATGCTAAAATTGGATTTCCTAGGTGAGGTCCAGTGACCCCCTAAAAACCATATAAAAATTCCTTTGGGCCCAAGTAAACATAATAAACACTGTATATAGACAACATAAAGGTTAAGTGTTAAATAATATTTAAATACACTTAAATACAAACAAAACAAAACATCCAACCCTATAATCAATCCAAATTGCACTTAAAATGTTACAGTATTACAGTATTCAGTATTTGTTTTCAAATTCAAAATGGCCATTTTGTCTCTACATTGCTAGTGTTAGGTCATGCTAACACCTTTTATTACTGTTCTTTGTGAAAAACAGACACTTAAGCATTTTGAAGCGGTCTTGAAGATGCCATTTACGACTGTTTCTACTTTCTAGACTTTAAAAAAGTCGGGTCCCGACTTTTATTAGTAAACAAAGCATAAAAATCATTATATCTTTACAAATACGGCGTATTACGCTTAGCAACTTGCAGAGACCTTTACTACAACAATTTCCAATACAACAATGCGAAAAAATGGACTTCGATGAAAAATAGGGGCGCGATTTGTTTTGAGTAAATCGCAGATAGTGGCTTTAATAACCCTAAAAAGACACTAAATACAGATGCCAACTCCTACCCAAAACCCACGAATACATCACCCACAAATACATCAAACAAACCATTCACATAAACAGAAAGGAATTAAATATTAATAACTAAAATTTCGCGTTTCTTGGCTTTCGAGCTCACTATATTCAAAGAATATAAGTTGTGCGCAGCTGCATATAAACAAACTTAACATACTACGTGAATCAATAAAATTGTGCAAGGATTGCAGATGAATTTGACCTTGATAAAATCACTGAATCATCGATTTGTTGTTGTTTTAATAAAGCAAATCTAATATACTTCCAAGTGTTGAAAAAATGAAAGAAATTGACTGAAAAATAAGCCAGATATGACAAATTTTGTAAGCACACCTCTTTTTCCTTCATTCCAATGGGATTTATACAGTTAAGCAAGATATTACGTTAATGTATGATATAGGGGGTATGGCATTATGAAAGTAATGATGACCCACGCTATATTGTTTAGTTGATCTATGAATAGCCATAATCTCATTTATTGATCATCAAAATCTCACCCAATTAATCCTGATGTGCAAATGAAAAGGGTTTTCAACAGTACTACTACTAACGTAATCCAGGTATAGATACAGGCTATGCCAATAAGGGACTAAAGTCTTATCTTAGCAATATCCTAAACAATGGGAAGATCTTATTTTCTTGCTCTTCAACAGATGAATTGGTGCTTGGATTTGTCATATCTGTTGGAAGATTGGTATAAATAGATTAATTTATTAATCCGTAGTTATAATAATTAAGAAAATGTAACATTAAGTTGGCAAGGGCATCATGATATTGAACATGTACATTCTCAGAAACACCAGTTTAATGTGTGTAAATCCCATAGGAATGGAGAAAAAAGGGGTGTGCGTACAAAACCTGCCATATCTAGCTTATTTTCAGTCGATTTCTTTCATTTTTTCAACACATGAAAGTATATTAGATGTGTTTTATAAAAACAACAACAAATCTATGATATAATGATTGCATTAAGGTCAACATCATCTTTAATGCTTGCACATTTTTTTTTTTATTCACGTAGTATTATTAGTGCGCACAACGGAATGCAAAGTGGCCCTGCCAGCTGTGCTGGCCACCCACAAAATAGATAAAAAGAAATAGAGCTACTAAAAAAATTATTACACTTTTAAAGTTTGGGGAAGAAGGTTTGAAGACGTTTTCTATAGTTTAAAGGGTGCTGAATCTAAATTTTTGGCTCCAACCTCTGGGAAATGTGAGGAACATTGTAAAATAAGAGGGTAAAATTAGTACAAGGGTAAATTTAAAATCAAGTAAAAATTGTGTTTAAATATACACCAATATATTTGCCTCTCGTGTATCTATCTGTCTGTCTGTCTGTCTGTCTGTGTATCTGTGTATCTGTCCGCCCTTTTTCTTGGAGACCGGGGGTCATACGATCACGAAACTTGGTGGGTGGGTGTAGCTTAGCCGGGCCAGATCAAGTTCGATTCGTTAGCGGATACGCGCCCCACAAGCCGGGTAATCGCGAAAAACGGTTTTCAAACCAGCAGTGCTTTTAAAAAAAAATCCGGGCGATCGCGAAACCCAGGGATCGCCTAGTTATTATTATTATTGTACTGCATAATATTAATATTGTACTGCATCGGCTTGAACTGCTACACAAAGTTATCTTCAGGACTGAGAAGATTCCCATGGACTATATTTGCCGTGGATTTATGTGACTTTGAATGCTGAGGCTTCGCTGTGAGATCGTTGAACTGCGCTTCTTTTAATTCTGGACATTAAGACACTATCAGTGATCCACTTGAAAGTCAAAATATTTAAAATTTGCAGGAATAGCTTAAAAGTGAAGGATATGGTCTGTAGAATTTTCGTAAGTTATTATTTCCAACTGAACAATTGACAGGGAAGGGGAAAACAGCAGTGGTCAAAGATAAGAATCCCTATTAGGTACGTGTTGTAGTAAGTGTCCGTACGAACAATAATTACTAAAATATCCGTTTTCATCCTTATTAGGTTGCTTTTGGTCTTATAACTTGTAGGGTATGTTAGTTTACCTATACTGTACTTGTTACAGACATGCAAAAACCTGATTTTAATGTTTTTTCGATTTTTTCGATTTAACAAATCACTAATTTTTAAGTAAGACTGTAAAATCTTAACATCGAGTGTATCATTATTAAATTGTAAAATTGTGTTTTGGACATTCCAAATTCTTGAACCAATCAATTTGACAAAAATCATAATAAACCAGCGTTATATTATAAAATTCAGATTATTTGTGCACAAGGCTCATTTTGTTTGTGTTTTTGACCTGGACGTCCACGAGACGTTACACCACTAATTACGCAACCAAATGCCAAACATTGTAAAATATGACAAGACGAACAATTTGGCACCAGTTTCAACAAAATCGGAGCACTGGGTAAGTTTTACCCCAGAATGACCTTCAACCTTAATAGGGCTGTACCTGATTTCTTCACAATGTAAACAAATCGCGCCCTCTTTTTTCCATCAAAGTCCATTTTTGCACTTTGTATTGGAAATGGTTGTAGTAAAGACCCCTGTAAGTGGCTAAGCGTAACACGGCGTATTTGTCAAGAAATTATGATTTTTATGCTTTGTTTACTAATAAAAGTTGGGATCCGACTTTTTTAGGTCTACAAGCAGTCGTAAATGGCATATCAAGACCGCTTTAAAATGCTGAAATGTCTGTTTTCACAAAGAACAGTAATATATGGTGTTGATATGACCCGAACTAGCTATTTAGAGACAAAATCGGCATTTTGAATTTTCCAAAACAAAATGACTGATAGAGGCCTTAACTAAAGGTCGGAATCTAGACAAACTATACCGTTTTTTAATCCTTAAACGAGACCAAAATATTGGTGTGGATTTAGACACAATATGACCTGATTTCAAAATTTACCCTCTATTAATTGCACCCCTTGTCTTAACAAATTCCCACAGGTTGGGCACAAAAATTCAGCATCCTTCAAACTATTGAAAATCATCTTCAAATCTTCTTCCCCAAACTAAAGATTATTAAAAGTTGACCTTTTTCAAGCTCTTAAATGTACACGAAGAAGGCGTATTTTAAGATGAAAAGGGTATTATACTATTTTATAAGTTAAATTAGATCAGTGTTATATCCGATTTGAAATGGGGGTAAATTTTAATATAAATTTGTTAAAAAAACACATAGTCCATTTTGGAAAGTATTTTAGCATGGTCAAAAATTTAAAATAAACATCTTCCAGAAACAATTGACGAGGTCCTTAGATTATTATTTTGAACAATGACAATATTAAATTTGGCGGTAAGGAAATAAACTATAGACCATATCAAGAGGCAAGAGTACACAATATTCTGGATCTGGTTAACCATGACACGAAAACCGTTTCTATATTGTTAATGAAATTGAACAAACGTATGCATGGTATGAAAATGAATTTCTTGCAAAATAATTGTATAATTTGTGTTATACAAAAGAATTTTAAACATAATTAACAAAAATAGCCATATAATACCAGTATCTAAACCAAGTAGTCCTTTTCATATGAGAAGGTTGCAGACGTTTATTTAACTACTTTGTAAATTATAAATACAGAATCAAAACAAACATGGGAAAACAAATTGAATGTAAAGCTTTTGGACACAACATGGAAAAATGTATTGCTTGGTATCTTTAAAATGCACTCTTGAAGTAAAACTACGCTGGTTTCAGTACAGAATTACGAATAGAATTCTAATACCCATATGCATCTAATTGGTAAAAGAAATAATTATGTACTTTCTGCAGTGGAAAATCATAAAGCATTGACCATCTTTTGGCAGAGTGCAAATCAGTTCATCCTTTATGGCTAGAACCACAAAACTGGATTTTATTCCCGTCAATTTAAGTCAAATTAAAATATTATTTGAACTGGTCACTGAACAAAAGCATCATGCACTAAACTTAATCCTTTTGATAACCAAATTCTATATTTATCGAAAGAGATGCCAAAATAAGAATATTTGTTTTACTGCTTTGCAAAATTAAATTGAAACCTTTTCAAACAGTATATTTATTTAACCAATTTAAATTTCAAGCAATACATGTCTAAGTGGCAATTTTGGAAAAATTATTTGCGTGAATTCGTGTAAGTGTAGTTTAGTTGATATGTAAGATTTTTTTTTCTCTTGCGGGCTTTAATTGTGATAAACCGTTTTTATGTTTGTTTGTATTCTTTGTTGTGTGTGGGTGTTTATTATGTGCAAAAAACATTATATCTTGATTTATACATATTGACCCGCAGAGGGTTGCACCTCATGACAAACTTTCTTTTGTATTATGTATTGATAACTTCATGTATTGATCCTTTTGTGAAAGCTGATGAAAAACCCTTCACATATATTTGCTTGTTTAACAAAGCAATACCAATCCACCCATTAGCAGCTTATCCCTACTGCCTTCATATTCGGCCAATGGCTGATTTTGTCTAAATCAAAAGAAATAACTGATCTTAGACCAGACCATCCTCTCGACATGATGACTCTAATTATTGTCTTGAATTGCCGAGACCTTTTATTTTTATGCTCCTAGTTTTATCAACATTGTTTGCAAAAATCACGAGAAATTGACTTGTGAGCATAAATTGAGAGAGCTTGTGGCTTCAAACTTTCACCTGGGAATGTATTTAACCCCATATATGGCTTTCTTTTAGGGTCTTTGTTCACACATAAAAACAACACAAACATTTGTACTGGGTTCCACTTGGCTTGATCAAGTCAGCTTTGCTCACTAGTATCTTCTATATTGACTTCAGTTTGTGCCGATGTAGGTGAGTGGGTTTTAATATTTTTTGGAAAAGCCGTCTCGTATTGTTTTGTTTGCGATGCAGGCTCTACGTCCTCTTCTATGTTTGACATAGGTTCGAGGTTAATTTGAGTAGTGTATAATGGTCCAGGTAATTGAAAGACTCCTCCCGGGTGTGGTAATTTTCTCATAGGCAGATGCCGATGACGACTTCGTGGTGCAGTTCTTTCATTGGTCACAGTGTAGATCTGGAAGGCTGTCAATCCTGGTCGGCTCTGCCAAACTCGTTTAGAAGTTCTTCATCGGGTTGGTAATGGGATTCTGTACACGTCAAAAGTGAGGCTCTTGGCGTCGAGGGTCTCTCGCCGCAGATCCTGACGGCCTCTTTGTATGTAGTCTTTCAGGCGGTCTGTTAACAGAATTCTTAGGCAACTTCTTGGATTCTGGGTAAGTGTAAGGGAGTCTTTGTCCACTGCCTTTATTTAGTAATTTTGGGACAGGGTTCGCTTGGCCTTTTCGGATATTTCGGTTGATATTTACCCTCTCATAATTATTGGGCTCTCTGTCAAGAAAAAAAAACCACGAAACAAATGCCTTATGTTATCACGATTTCCCGTGAAGACACAAGAAGGGCCATAAATTACAAACTATTTACGATTTTTTAATGACGATATCTTAGTTATAGCAAATAAAATGGACTACTGTCTTTGATAAGCGTTTAGTAAACACACCCATAAGCCTAGAAGTGCCGAGAGTACCGATATCCTACATCAGCTGCAGGTAATTGTGGGTTTTGGGTTTAGATCAGCAATGGATCCTAGGTGGAATTTAAAAACCATATGGCAATTTAGATGTGATACTAACGATATATTCTCTATTATACTTTTTCTATACACGCATGCGCACACACCACAAACACACCACACGTGACAAGCGATTCCGAGGGCATCAAAAGCATCGCCATTTTACAACGGAATAAAAGGCAATTTTGTAAAATTTCCGAGGAACAACCCCCAGATTTCTTTAAAGGACTATTGTCTAAAGAATTTATTTTGTCTTTGGTCCCTCTGAAGAATTATCTCATAATTAAAAAAAATCGAGCTGTACCTTAAGATTAATAATGTCACGAACGGGAATGTCAAATAACCCCACTTGCCATTCCGTCCAGTGCACATCACACAAAAAATGACGGGGTACTCATGCTCGTGTACCATGGCGTTATTGCAGTTTACCATAATTGATGTCCTTTAATTGTGATATTAGAAACGCGTTTTTTATTATGACAAAGGATAGCAGCCAAAAAACATGAATAGGAAACGAAAGCGGATGTTGAGTGGCAAATAGTAGCTCCAAAATATATATTGGTCAAAAATCCGACTCTGACTTAGGTACGGATGCGTAAAACTTAACAAATGTGCGTAAGTAATTTAAATTTTTCACCTTTTCCCGAAGGTTACAAAGTTGAACGAACGAATTTAACAGATAGAACGCAATTTAAATAGTGGGGGACTGTAGTGCATAAAATTGTATATTTTGGTACAAATGGTATTTATGCACTGGTATCAAAATAAAAGTTGATGAAAGCACTTGCCATACCATTTTCACGGCACCAAGCTTGGAGCTTCCCCCTTCCTGCATTCAGTGACACGGGGTAAAACTTTAAATGCTTCCGATTTGTGTGAAAAAGAGCCCAAAATGAGGGTCTTATACACTCTAAATTACAAGGATTCAAAAAAAGGTTATAGTTTATTTTGATTTGTACAGGGGGTCAAGATTAAAAGTTTGCTCAAATTTTGTTAAAACGTGGTTCAAATGATGGTTCTTTTTCAGTTATAGAACGAAATTATATGAATAGTTTGACTATCTTATGTGTTGGTTTTAACCAAAAATGGCGAAGTAAAGTAATCGAACCAGCTCAAAGCTATTTTGTGGCAGCTATTGGATTCTATTGAACTGTGACATATTTTGTAGGGTGGGTGGTAAAGTGAAAAATAAGCAAAACAGATAAGGCAAACTATTCCTCATTTCCCAAGCCTCTTACTTAAAGCAGCTAGGGAACCATTGACACCACAATACCTGGAATCAAAGAAACTTTTAAAATTTGACCCATGACACACAAAAATGATTAACTTTCACCTTTTTGCAGTTTTTACCCATTAATAGAACTATAACCACAGATAGTGTAAACTATACTCGTTTAGAATCCTGGCTATCGTGAGAGAGTTTATTTGTTGTCGGCTTTTCAACATGATTGAGCTTTTAATTTTGACCCTGTGTAACATTGAAAATCAAGCTGGGCGGGTCCATTAAGGGGGTGGAAAGTGCTTCCATCATTTTATGGATTATCAAAATGCCTAATGTACTTGTGTGTAAAAAGATAATCACAATCTTATCCGGAAGCGCACACTGTTTCACTACAGTCCCCTGCTTAAAATACCCACAATGTACAGAGAGAGTCAGTGGTTCATTTGCCCATATTCAAAATGCACCGAAATGAGTGGTCGGATTAAGGTTTTTATTCCATATTCCTATAAAAATGAAATCAGAATGCAAGGCTTACATTGTTATATTACCTCAAAATTTTTTGATTAAAATAGTATTTTTCACTTTTATTGAGTACAGATTTCACACGGGAAAAGTACTTGTTGAATATAAAAGAGAGAAAGAAAGGGGAATATCCCTAGTGTTGTTTGTACAAGATTGCACCTGTTTAGATTGCAATAGGGGAAGTGGGGAAATTCCCCAAGATGTAAAACTTAGAAACTGAGTTCAAATGTTTAGCTTTGAAACATTGCAGAATCTAGGGAATTCCCCAACAGAGTTATATATGGAATGTGATGTGAACTCAGGTGAGGTAATTTATGTGAAGTCCAATTGGTTAGCCAGTGCAAGGTTTGTTGTACGCATGATGCTGTGGTAAGTCTATGTTAAGGATATTGGTCAACTTATGAAATATTGTGTATTTATATGAGGCGGGAACTTGCCAGAAGTTGGTTGTCAGCAGTTGTAATCAGCTATTACAGTATGGTTATAGATAGTTTTATTACAATAATGGTAGATTATGCTTACCACACAGTGCCAGGATTATTATATTTTCAATTCCATCTGAGCGAGTGCTTTAATAATTCTACTGTCGTCTTTTGAAGCGAAAGTGTGGGACTCAAAATAGGATTCCAAAAGTGTTGGACAGATAGAAATCGTGGTGTGATTTCTATTGGACTGATTATACTGTGGAATCTTAGTGTCGTCAAGGGAATTATTAAACCTTGTCGTCTGGAACCGCGTTTGATCAGAGGTAAGTTATCTTCAGGGACTGGAGGATTCCAATGAATATTACCCGAGGATTATAAGCGTGACTTTGAATGGCTGTATTTTTGAAGAGTATTCACTGTGGGGACATATCATTGTTGAACTGCAACGCTTCTTGGGACATTGTGGACTTCTTGAGGACAATAAGTATATCTTAACTAATATTGTGTGTGATTTTGAAATATGTGATGTTGTTTTGGACATACCAAATTCTTTAACCTTTCCAATTAAAAATCATTAAATGTTATATTATATAAAATTCAGATCACTTGTGCACAAGGCTCATTTATTGGTGTTTGAAAGGTATTTCTGACCTTAGACGTCTACGAGACGTCATAACACAATAAATCCAGAAAGTAGCCCACTGAGATTTGAAAAGGGGACCCTTAGGTCCGATGGCAAGGCCTCTAAACATTAGATTACGTCACCCACGCCACGCATGCTATATTTATTTTAATTTTTAAAGGAAATAATAAAAGTGCAACATAATACCTGAATTTATTATAGGTGTATTTGAGGTTGGCATATGCGTAGTTGAATTTCTCGTTGACTCCTTCGATTCTGTCCTTTGAGGGGTCATTGGTGGTGTTGATAGGTCAACAAGTGAGGTCGATGAAGGAAAAGTTCTTGTCGTTGATCTTAAGGTAGGAGAAGTTGCATCTTGTGGTGGTGTAGAAGTTTCTTTGGACGTACTTTCTAGTGTGGTTACCTTAAAGGTGCTTAGTTTACTTGTTGTCCTTGCGTCACTTGTACTTTTGTCCAGAGAAGTCGTTGTCATGATGGTTGTCAACGTACTAGCATATTTGGATGTCGGTAATGAGGTCGTGAAGGCTTTTGTGGGTGTTTGTAAAATCGTGGTGGTAAATCTTTCTGAAGTCGGACCTGTAGTTTCTCGTTCTGTAGTTGTAGGAATTGTTGTAGTTGATCTAGTTGTAGGTTTCGTTGCTGGAGGTACCGAAAAAGGGATATTATATTACTGTCAGCGACAATCAAATGGCATCTTAACTTTTTGATGGTTGTAAGTAAATGAGTATGTATAAAACTGGTTATGAAATTTTAACGTATGTTGATAACTCTATTTATTTATTTTTTTTTACGTTAAAGATAAAAAAAAAACAGATTCAACAAAAGCTGTTCTTCCACGGGGCCTTGGAACAGTTAATAAATGATGAGAAATATATACACACAATATCAACACATAATAATTATTAACATAGTTAGGATAAACCTATCAAACATACATGCATACGTACATTTTCGTGTTGTAGCAGGAATTGTTGTAGTTGATCTAGGTGTAGGCTTCGTCGTTGTTGCCGGAGCTAATGTAAAAAGAAATCGTTATCGACAATCAAATGGCCTCATTTTTTATGGTTGTAAGAAAATGAAAGTGATATGCGTCCAAATGAACATGTTTTAAACTGGTTATGATTTTTTTTTCAAGTCTTTAAAGTCATTAAAGAGAAAAAGACTAGATTCTGAGAAAACAAACAACAACGACTATGTCATTCTAAAACAGTGAACATACCTTCTGGAATGTTTATAGTGAATGAAGCTGTCGCCCGATTTAAGGAAGAATCTACCGCAGTGTATGTGACTGTTGTTACGCCTAACGAGAATAGTGATCCAGGCTCATGATCAGACCACAGGTTCACAATGCCGCCTGAATTATCCTTTCCCTTTGGAGGATCCCAAGTCACTGATAGCATTTCTACTCCAGGAATGTGTCTAAAATATATATCCGCAGGCACATCATATATGACTGGAGGCTCTTTATCTATTAAATATAATAAGAGAGACAGAGAGAGTCACAAAGATCGAGAGAGAGAGAAAGAGAGAGAGAGAGTGTATTCACAATGGTAACTATACTCCGTTATTTATATTTCGATGTTTTGTCGATACAATTTGTCACTTCATAATTTTTAACTTCGGTATTATATTGTTATATTACATAAAACATTTTGTCTTATAATCACCGCACATTTTGAAATAATTTCTCATGTGTTTATGCTGAGGGTTCAAAACGATTAGAGATACATAATTAAATTTAGAATAAATGTAATCAGACATTTGTCAATTTGGAAAACTAAACATGGTAAATAATATACTTCATTGGACATTTGTAACGAGCATTAAATTATCTTTTACAACGCAAATAAATACTCGCATTACATGAGTACTTTAAAAGTTGGGGTAGAATTTCTTCACTATCTAACTTTCACTGTCACACTAATTTTCATTAAAAATAAAATGTTTTGGTCGCATAAGCAATAACAATAGTTACGTTTAATAACTTATAACGAATTTACATATCAAATGTGTATAATACCCAGTCGGGAGATCGCGCGAACATGCTATAATTTCTTGGTGGTTGTGGAAGGTCAACCTAGGATGGTTAATTTGATTTGAAAAAGTGTTTGGATCACATACAAGCATGACAAGGAGATAGACGATGTTGAAAGTCGAGTTTAAAACCGTTGTGTCAGAAGTTACAGAAATCCAGCCAATTTAAAAGCATCCGACTGCTTCATAATTCAAAAAACAACTGTATACGTATAACGCTTTCTGCAAATGAAAGCAAAGACCGCGACAAATGCATAACTTTACATTTATTGGCATCTCGATATTGAATTCGCATATGCTATGCGAATTCGCACGCGCATAATTTTGATAGAGTTGCACTACACGCCTTAGCGAAGGTAGTTTGCCTATGTATTTGCGCAAGCTCATGTCGAACTATTATCAAGGTCAATAATTTTACTAGGCTGATCTCCCGACTGACTGAGAGAACGTTACCTTCAACAGTAATAAAGAAAGAAGCCCTGGCACTATTTCCGGATAGATCACTAGCTGTGTACTCTACTTCTGTTGCACCGATGTAAAATCGTGAACCAGATGAAGGGTCTGATCTAACGTTGTAAGCTCCTGAGTTATCTATGACGGTTGGTTGATCCCAACTTACAACTGCATAAGCTTTACCGTTATCATTCGGTCTTGTCTTATCGTTTGGTATATTAGTCATGATCGGGGGTTGATTGTCTTTTGAAGAAACCAGGCAAACAATTTAGGAAAGATATTAAAGATATTGCATTAGCATTGTAAGTTCATCCTGATTTTCATAGCAAATGTGATGACACATTTAGAAAAAATAAAGGAACCTACTCAAACAGATTTAATAGAAGTAAACTTATAATATAGGGGAAATTAAACTTATACTATGGGTAATCAATTTTGACAACATCAGTAATATTTATCAATACTAACCTATCACAGACAGTACAAAAAAGGCAGTTGCACGATTGTTGTAGGGATCAAGCGCTGTAAACATCACAGTAGTTTCACCAATAGGAAAACTAGAACCAGACTGATAGTTCGATGTTAGTGTAACCATCCCAGAGTTATCAGAAACCATCACATCATACCAGCTCTCAATACAGGTAGCAGTAGTTACGGATTCACAGGTATCAGTATTAACTTCCCTGTCATTTGGCAAGTTAGAGATCACTGGTCTCTCGTCGTCTTAAATAAAACAAGACACATCAATGTGAAGTAATACAAAAGACACTATAAAAGATGGAATCGGCACATATAGACGTACAATAAATATTCTCTGACATATTTTGCAAAACAATGAAGCTGCTGCTGCTGATGTTGAGGAGGAGGAGGAGGAGGAAAAGGAGGACGAGGACGACGATGATTATGAGCATGCTTTGGTAAGTGTACACTTTCTACATGCCGATTATAGCCACAGTAAAGAAGATCACATCACATGATAGTGAGTAGTGACTCAGAGGATGGATTCTGCTAAGTTTTATCTATTTTTATCTGCACGTGTAGGTGTACACCAAAAATTCTCTGACATGCTTTGCTCGCATATAAACAGCTAATCAACGATTATGATGACGCTGCTGCTGCTGCTGATTGTAATGATGATGATGATGATGATGATGATGATGATGATGATGATGATGATGATGATGATGATGATGATGCTTTTGTAAGCATATCTTTGAAATACTCACCGATTACTGTCACAGTGAAGGAGAAGGTCACAATATCACCGGATTGACTTCTAGCAGTATAAGTCACAACAACTGTCCCTATTGAAAATTGCTGGCCAGGATTGTAGTTGGAAGATAAAGTGTAAGATGGTAAAACTGACGGTGGTGTCCAAGTTACAAAAGCTGACGGTTCTCCTGGATCCGTACTTAAACTTATGTCATCTGGTACATTGGAGAACACAACTATGATGTACAAGACAAAGATTAAAGATTTAGATGATATAGGAAAATTGTTACTTTACAATAGCTTTAATATAGAAATTAAACTGTAAGTAAATCATCGTAGTGAACAATCTACCTTGTACTGTGACAGTAAAAGATGCTTGTTCAGAATTGCCTGACGGATCAACGGCTTCATATTCAACTGTAGTAGTCCCAACGGCAAAGTTAGATCCAGAATTATAACTTGAGAACACCATAACATCTCCAGAATTGTCTGAAATTGTAGGTTCGATCCATATCACCCTGGAATGTGTCTGACCAAGATCCGCATTTACCGTTATATCGTCCGGTAAGTCAGAAATAATTGGTGGTTGAGTATCTTCCGTACAAAAGCAAAAACAGAAAATTAAAGTGGCATATATTCTAGTTGGCATACTTTAAACATTTCTTTTTCTTCAGGAAACTATAAAATTCTCAAAAAGACGATATTAATTTCATTTTATAAATTATGTCCGTTTACGGGCAGAGCATACAAATTCCTCCAGAGTATAAATCAACAAAACAAGTTTCGTTAACTTTCCCACGGTGCAAAGTGTGAGAGAGTTATTTTATTATCATGTGAGGTTACAACCATATTGGTTTCATTGATATCATCGATTTGACATTATTTCGATTTCAACGCACTCTGGAATGAGAATGTCTAATGTTACCAAGCAAACCACACTTATACCTAGAACAGTGATGACAAAAGTATATGTAGCAGTATTATCTGACGGATCTGTCGCAGTATATGTAACGGTAGTTTCCCCAATTGGAAATTTGGATCCAGATGTATGGCTCGATATCCGGCTTGTCACACGACCAGAATTATCCTTTGCTAATGGTGCTATCCATGATACCACTGCTGTTGCTTGGCCGTCATCGGCGTTAGCTGTTATATCATTTGGTTCGTTGATGAAGTAGGGAAGCTCGTGATCTGTTTATGTTTATAAAGACAATTGAAGTTTTTGACTACAAGGTAGTATGTTGTTTACCCTCTAGTATAGTCATCAAATATAATTTCAAATCGCGATTATATTAAACAAGCTGTACGTGTATTAAATATATTAAATATGGGTAATTTAATTTTAATCCACTCGATTGATAAAATAAGAAAATATTTTAATATTATGTCGAAACGAACACTTTTTAAGGGAGCCTTATGTCTCGTAATAGGTGGCAATGTTTTGTGCCATATCCTCCAAAATATCAATGTAGGACCTATATAAGTATACTTTTAGAAAATAAAATCATGAATCCACAAATGACGAAATTTGGCAAAATCTTTTGAAGAAAAAATTTCAATTCAATTAAATTCAATTTATTTTCAGCATAACATATCGTACGTGACAGAAATGTATAATACAGTATATTATATATTAATACATAAAGTATCAATTGTAGACTGTACTAAGATGAACAGTTGAGGGATATTAAATGCTTGTACCGGTACTGGACAACCCGATAGGCTTATGTTATTGCTGGCCCTGTAAAACATACAGTAATAATACTCAATATTACATAATTATACAAGGGATAATTATAGAATATTACATAGTTACATATACCTAAACAAAACCCAGAGACAAACAAACAAAAACAAACATAACTAAGCTAAACAAACCTTAAACGGGAAACGGGAAACGGGAGTTTGGATAAGAAGGACTGACTTTTCAACAATGTCTTGCTAATAATACTTCATATGGAGAAGCAGAGATATAAGAGGTAGAGGTGAAGAAAAGTAAGGAATTGAGATAGACATAGGATGAATAAAGTGAGTAGAGAAATAAGGACTTGGGGAGAATTTAACACGAATTGTACTGTGTTATGAAATTTTTTTTTCAGTTGAGCTTTAAAAAATTATTTTTTGTTGTGGATTGTTTCATTGAGTTAAATAATGGTAAAGTGTGAGTTCTGGGGTGATTTGTGATATTGCGATGGCCATTTCTGCGTGATGTTTATTTTGGTGAGTCGTGAATGAAAGTTGAGGCCCAGATGATGTTACCGTAGCTAAGGTATAAACGTAGAACAGTGTGTTTGTAAAGTGATTTAAATGTGTTAGTCTGGAAGGTGGTGTTTAACTCTGTAGATTGTACCAATTACGTGAGACGCTTTGGTATGACAGAGTTGATGTTTTCGTTCCATGTTAGTTGTCGTCGATTGGTGGATTGCAAGAAATTTTGGGTAGTGTACCTGGGAGATTGTCTGGTTAGCTATGTTAATGTTTGATTGTGGTTAGTGGTTGTTTGTAAGAAAAGCATGTAGTTAGTTTTTAAAACATTGAGAGAAGTTTGTTTAGCCCGAAACCGAGTCTAGTGATTTTTTGCGAGTTCATGATTCATTTGTTAAAAAGTGCATAAATGTTTGGGTTTGAAAGAAAAATTTTGTGGTCATCTGCAAATAAGATTAGTTTAAGTGTGTTAGAGGATGTTGGTGATTTTCTTCATGTAAATGATGAAAAAGTAGGGGCCAAGGATTGCTCCTTGCGGACGCCAACTTGATAGGTTTGATGGGATGATGCGGTGGATGTACGTAGACGATTGTGAGCGGTTTGTTAGGTAACTCCTGAACCACTCCAATGCTACTCCAGACACGTAATGATCAAGCTGTGTGAATAGATGTTGTGTCAATGGTGTCGAAAGCCTTGGAGAGAGCCAGGAATACCCCATGGTGTTGAGTGTATTTTAGGGCAAGGTTGAGGTTTTTTTTTGTTTGGTTGTTAGTTCAGGAAGTGTCCATTATAGTCGAGCTGTTTTGGGCCTGAAACCGCATTGTTCATCGACAAGAATGTTGTTCTTGTTGAGATGTAGACAGACGTGTGGTACTGACTTTTTCAAGTATTTTGAAAAGATGAAGACCAAGAAATGGGCCTGTATTTGCAAGTTATGTGCATCTTTTGTTTTTTTGTTAAATATGAATGACTTTGGCTGATTTGAGGTGGATCTGGGAATGTTCCGGTGAGAAGTTATTGGTTAAATATGTGCAAGCAGAGGCAAAATGAATGTTATCATATGATTTGTTAGCAATCCAGTATCTATCTTGTCGGTACCAACCCACACTTTTACCAGGTTTTAAACAGTGCGAAATTATTTGCATTTCATCAACAGTAAACTGTAATTCGGAAAATTGAGGTTAATGTGTTTTTTGGAATGTGTTTGTAAATGGGTTATTTGAAGGTGAATTTTGTTAGCTAAGTTTTTGCCCAGGTTAGGAGTGGTCGTTGAATGCGTTAGCTATGTCAAGCTGGTCAGTTATCTGCTTATTATTATAGAGTAAAAGGTCAGGGATTGTTTTAGTGGCCACCTTCTCTACGTTAGCATGTTGTGAGGAATGTCAGGTTTTTGGGGGTAAGATCATTTTGAGTTTCTGAATTTTTCCTGTGTTGTGTTTTTTTCTTGGCAAACGAATAAATAGTGTGAGTTAATTTGTTGTTGTATGTTTGTTATTGTTGTTTGGTTGCAGGGTGTTTTTTCCTTCAGTTATGTTTTGTAGAGGCCGTTCTTGTGTTTATTGACTTGGAAATTACTGTTGTCATCCAGGGCTTCTTATGGTTACGATTTTTCGGGTCTTCTTTTGTAAGGGGAAATGATTCGTTGTAATGTTTCGTATAAGTTTTAATGAAGTTACGCTGTACGTATTGTTAGGGTCATTTCTGTGAGTATATATTCCCATGATTCAGTGTTGAGTCTACGGGTTAATTATGTGCGATGTTGTTATCTCTGTGTCACGTTTTAGTGATTGTTGTTTTTCTGGCATGCTTATGCTTAAGAGATGTAATTAGGAATATTGGGAATATCTGTAGTATCGTGACAAATATCCCTGGTGTGAGTCTGTGTCAGTGAGTTGATGATAATGTTATCAATGATCGTGGCTGTGTTGTGCGTAATTCTTGTAGGTCCTGTTAATTTTAGGGATATAAGAGTTTGCAAGTGATGTGTTAATAAAGTCATTAATGTGTGGATGAGTGGAATAATTTCAGAATTTAACATTAAAGTCACCGACAATATAGACATCACGGTTGGTTTATTTAGTTCAGTGAGTAGCTGCTCGAAGCTATTGTTGAAATTTTTGGATTGTGTGTATCATGCAGTCTGTAAAGAACTACCTCCGACAGTTAGGTGTTTGGGTCTATTGTTGGTGTTCATGGTGAATTCAATGAAAAGTGAATCGAATTCTGGTTCTGGTTCTGGTGTTGGCGATGATTTTATTAGAGGTGAATTTTTTATGTAAAGACAACTCCCCTTCCTCTGCCAGTGAGTGCTCCTAGAATGTACGTATAGAGCCATTAAAGTGAGGTGTTGATTTGGTGTCAGTAAGCAATGTTTCTGAAAACAGCTAAGACAGAGAAGAGTTGGTTGAGGTGATCCAAGGTAGTTAGTGGATTTCTTTCTTACAATATGATTTGTGATCTCTACGGCAGTTGAAAGGAATAATGGAAAATGATTCGTGCTTTGTTTATAGTGTTTAAAACTTGTTCGTCAGTGTGACAGTGGGAGTCAGACCAGAGTGTTGTGGGTGGTGAAGGATGGGTGGTTCGCATGTGTTGAGATGAGATGGGGTCTGTGAGTAACGGGTTGATGCAAAGGGAATTAAGTTTGATTATGTTTAATTAGTGTTGGTGAAAAATTTCATAATTGATGCGTTAAAGTCTTCGCGTGAAGCCGGTGGTTAAATGGCAGTTCGTATAGGCCATAGCAGGGCATTGCTACTGAACAGGATAAGTCAAAGGAAATAATAGCGCGGGGGTATAAGGGAGAGAGAGAGGAAGAGAGAATAAGAGAGAGAATAGAGTGAGAGAATAATAGAGAGAGGTGTGAGAGATAGGGATGAACTTGAAGAATTCGTTGGTGAGGTAGGTTTGAAAGCAGGAATTTAGAGATCGAATGAGAAAGCGGGTAGATAAAAGTGAAAATCCTGTAGACAGATGTGTTTGACAAGTCAGACAAGACGAAAGCAAAAACCCAATGCAAGCAAGAGTAAAAACAAACAAGGGGCTAAGAAATACAAATTTGCTAGCTTATTGTACGATAATTAAGTAGAGTCAGGAACGAAAAATTACGAAATGTTGGCAAAACTTTTCGAAGAAATCTTCAAAAAACAAATCTAGCCACAATCATAATAGTGGTTGGAAAGTAATGCAACAGCTTTAAATTGTTTTCAAATGCACTCCTATTGTCTTTGTCGGGGCGATTATTCATAATCGTCGTAGATGTCAGGTGATAATGATACATACCTTCAACTCGACAATAAAGATCCCGACGCAAAGTTGCCAGAAGGATCGGTTTGGCTGTAAAGGTACTGTTGTGACGCCATTCGAAAAGGTCGGGAAATCATAGGCCGAACTAATGACATACACGCCAGAATTGTTCAGCAATTAGGACTTCATTTTTCAGGCCATACACCGGTGGGGGCCTAGCTTCGCCGACGGTGTGTGCCACAATTATTTCATTGGATAGAATTTGAAACAGTGGCCTCATCATCTGCCAAAACATTGTAAAATTACGGGTTTAGGGAAACATTACGAGTTACCGAAAAGTTTAAGTGCAATCATGTTAACTCCGTGATGTTCTTTGTTTGCATGGTTTGGATTCAATTTTTGTCTTTTCGACAATATAAAAGAAACCAGTGAGATTTTCAACATATTCCGAAGTTCTCTTTAGAAATTTGGAAAAAATCAAGAAATAATATTGATAACAAACCTCGCACAGTCACAGTAAATGAGTGCGTATTGGTGTTGTCATACTGATCAGTTTGCCTGTATTCTTACTATGGAGGACCTATATCAAAGCTGAAGCCTGATGAATGACTTGATGTCACAGTATCATTTCCCCTTTGTTATCATCGACAACAGGTTCCAGCCACGTGATTAGAAAGCAGCTGGTTGACCGGGGGGTCAGTATTACTCTCAATATCATTTGGTGCATTACGAAACACCGGAGGTTCGTCATCTGAGGATATAAAAAAGATTTCAAAATTTATTTGCTAAATTTCAACCGGAGTCTTATATATTAGTTACCATTATTACTGTTCATATTGTTTCTCATTCCTTTCACTTTTTAAAACTATTGCATTATGCAATGAATAGTCTTTTTTGGTAATCCACGTATATTTAACGCATTGATTTAAAACTAATACCTCGACAGGACCGTAAACGATGACAGTTTTGAAAGATCCTGTTGAAACCCATTAGGTACTATCACCCATAGTCCCGTCAACTGAAAAAGAAATCTCCCAGGGTTATGACTACACTCAAGTGAAAGTTCCCAGTCCACACTCCAAACCATCCGGCGGTGTCCAATTCACTATGCCAGTGTCTTTAAAACCATGGTCAGTACTGGTTTGAATATTCCAGTATATTGCTACATCATATTCCAGCTTGCAAAGGATAAACAACTAGTTTAAGGGGATGTAGCGTTCGCGAGTTTTAAAATGTGTTTTCACATTAAACAAAAAAGAAATTATGTTCATAATTTGGGACAATGAAACTCTCGTACCCTTGGAATTTACATTTACTTAAAAGCGTTGCCACTTTTCCTGATAATCCACTTCCCGTATACTTAACCTGGTCTCACCTAGTGAGAACACGTCACCGGGATAGTCCCTCTTGAGTCATATAGTACCGAGCCGGAATTATCTGTGACTGTTGGGTTGGCCTCAGTCCCTAGTGTTCAGGTTCAATCACCCGGATTATCTATGCTTTAACAGTTGTAATGGAATTCAAAAACCTTGGCGGCTCATTATCTGGGAAAAAGATAGCATATATAGTTCATATATGTTTCTGCAATATTGTTTCTGATTGCTGTAAAGTAATTTGTAGGTACGTGGAATCACGGGGATTTTTTTATAGATGATCACACCTCTTGAAAATGTTAAGCTCAGTCAGGTGAGATGTTTGCAAATGGCAGGTTGGAGATATATTTTAAGACCACACTTACCTCTGACCATGACAGCAAGTGATTGCACAGCTGTGTTATCATATGGATCCCTTGCTGTAAATGATACAACCGTTTCTGCAATAGGAAACGCATATCTCAGTGGATAGTCAGCTGTTACGGTCACCAATCCAGAGTTATCTGTAGCTTCAGGTTCCATTAGTGTCAAAGTTGCAGTAGGTTGACCAAAATCCGTGTTGACGTCCATGTTGTCTAAGTCAACAAACACAGGATCTTCGTTGTCTATTGAGAAAGTAATCGATATTCCCATAGTTCAGTTTGTTCTTCAAATGAAGCTAAGTCAAGGGTCACCTCTTTTAATTGAAGTTTTAACTTTCAATTTATTCATGACATTCTACTAGTAATCGGGTAACTTCATCTACTGTTATTATCGAGGAACATATTCAATTTAAGTGAAATAACAAACCTTGGACGTTTACTGCAAAAGAGGCATAAGCAACATTTCCAGACGGATCAGAAGCAGTGTATCTCACCACGTTGTTACCAATTGGAAACTGATGTCCTGACGAAAAGTCGGATATCAGCGTGAAGACTCCTGAATTGTCACTTACATCAGGCTCGTCCCATGTCACAGTAGCAGTGCCTTTACCGCTATCGGTGTCCACCTCTCTGTTGTTTGGTATATTTGTAATGACGGGCAGTTCATGATCTTATTGAACAAAAAAAAATTAAATCAAGAAGATGTCTGAAAGTGCATTATTCATTCTTATATTCAAGAAAACGTTTGATAAATTTCCAATTTGTTCCATCATATTGACGTTTTCTTTGCTGCCAGACAACAGAAATGCTCGAGTCATTATCGCAATTCATGCAAAATTACATCATGATCTTTAATCTAAGAAAAATACCTTCCACTGAAACAAGAAAGGATGCTCTCACAAAATTCCCAGATGGATCCGTCGCCGTGTACGTCACTGTGGTATGTCCAATAGGAAATAAAGACCCTGGCTGATAGTCAACCGTTAACGTAGAAAAACCGGAATTATCCGTTGCTGTGGGTTCTTCCCATGTCACAGATGTGGTGTATTTACCAGGATCAGTTTCAACCAATTCGTCTGTCGGTACATTCATCATTCTAGGAGGCTCGTTATCTACGCAAGCAAGTTAAAAAAAGCTTACTGTTAATGGGCAATTTCTGAGACAAATTAGTTTTCTTCTTTTCGAACGTGTGTCTTGGTTTGTGTAAAAAACACACAACGTATGATCTTTGACCTTCGGCCTACAGACCTGTTTATCACAGCGCAAGTAGCAGTAAATACTAAGATCTGGTGTAAATGCCATCTAGATTGGGTCAGGGTCTGACGGGTACATGCGCAGCCAGACGGACAAACGCCGACGAAGACGACAAATATTGCTATGACCAAATCCCCCTTCTGCAAAACGCCAGGGGGATGAAAACAGGTAATTCATTGTATTGAAAAAAGGCAAAAATCATCCAAATTGAGTATTCAATGTATCAAGAATAAGAAATCCCACACAAATATCAGCTACCGACTCAATCTTGTCATATAAGATAATTTGAAATGTTTAACCCTGCCGTCATTTGGCAAGCGATCTCTTAAACCTACGTGTTATAATCTCAGGATTGACTAGGTTAAATATAATATACATACCAAATACTGTAATGGAGAACGGTTCGCAAAATGTATTAGTCCCAGCTGGATCAATCGCAGTATATTGTACCACGCTTTTACCAATTACGAAAGTTTCTCCCGGCTCGAAGTTGGAGGACACAGTAAATCTGTTAGAATTGTCTTCAATCGTCGGTGGTTGCCATGAAACCATTTTAGTAGGTAATCCGGGGTCAGTAGCACTCTCAATGTCAATAGGGACATTAGAACAATCCGCGGGCTCGTTATCTTAGTGTAAAAAGAACATGCAATCGTAAAATTTAAATGTTTAAATTTGATTTACTTTATATTCCATATTGTAAACATTTTTTCTTTACATGTTAATGTAGAAATATATAAAAATAATGTAAAAGCATACCAATAACAGTTATTGTGAAGCGAACATGGCCATATTTCCTGACGGATCTACTAAAGTGTAAGTCACATCTGTATCGCCAAAGTAGAATTTATGTCCTGGCTGGAAATCTGACATCAGGGTGAAGCTTCCAGAGTTGTCGCTTCCCGACGGTTCTGTCCAGAATACAATAGCGTAATCTTTGCCAGGGTCATTGTTCACGATCTGACTAATGGGTGTGTTCAACAACATGGGATCTTCATTATCTACAGGAGGGAGAAGTTTATTTAATGTAAGAACATTTTTCATTTCATTATAACTTATCGTGGGATACAATATTGACGTTTGGTCAAAATTCTGTGGCAAGTGTCTTTTTTTCAGAGCAAATGTTATCTTACCATAAATATACACATTGAAAGAACATTCAATAATTCCAGAAGGATCGGTTACTGTGTAGACCACATTAGTTATTCCAATAGCGAATAATTCTCCTGGATCGTAATTTGATTCCACTGTATACGAATTAGAATTATCCGTAATCATGGGAGGGGTCCATGTGACTATTGCGGTTGGTTGGCCTGGATCGTTTGGCTGATTGATGTCATCTGGCACATTGAGACAAGTTGCGGGTTCCATATCTAAAACGGGTGAAATTTGGATATCAGTTGAACAATCCATTAATATTTGGTTATTTGCATGCACTTGCTTGACATTCGCCATAATATCTAGTTTTAAAACGTATTCAGTAAAGTCAATATCCATGTCCAAGTGAAACATGGTAGCTCGAAAACACTTGAACCTTTGCTGGCTGTACAATATCAGAATATCTAACCAATCACCAATGCTAAAATATCGCGAGGTCAACTATAATGGTGTTGGAATATACAATTTTCTTATGCGTTAGATGCAATCATTCCTATTGTATAATCTTCCCTGTGATTCTATATTACTCCTCGAAAATTAATTAAACACTACGCCAAAATGATGTAATTGTTTTACTTTATAATTGATATTAACAATGTCGTAATACCATTACCTATTCAACACTTAACTTGCTTTATGATATAGATTTAATTGTTTCTAAGCAGCATATTTATCATTCTAACTTATTGCAACACATTCATTAGAAAACGGTTCGTTTCCCTTTTTCGAAGTCGCGATACTGTAAAAAAGCTAAATTAAGTTATAAAACATATCTAATTAACTGGGAATTCATTGTAGATTTCTTAAACGATGTCTGTCTGACACAATGTGTAAATCCGAAATCCAACTTGCTGACTTCAGTCATATTGGATGTATAAGATATTTTTTATCAGTATTAGGATTATGCTGTCGTATGGAATTCGTAGTATTACACTTTTGGTGTGAGACACGAGCGTGTGATGATGCAAACACATTTAGATGCAAGTAATATTTCCTGAATTAACCAACCAATCGTAACAGTAAAGGTGCATTTTCCTCTATTGCCAGCTTCATCGTCAGCCAAAAGCACTCGACCTCAGTGTCCTCAGTTTCAAAATTTGATCCCGAAGTTTGGTGTACACGTCACCTCAAGACTTATTCCACTATTGTCACTAGCGGTTTGGTATTTCCATGATACCGGGTTGGTGGAAGTAACGATGTCATCAGGACAAAATACTGCAGGAAATCCTGTCTGCACTTAATAATTAATTATTATCATTCTGGTGATTACGACGAGACTTCTCGTGTGTAACTACAAATCCAAGAATTAAAACCATGCAGTGACGTCACTCGATTTACTAAAACCGAGGTCTAATTTCTAAGAATCTTCAGTTACCATGTCTTAGTGTAGATTCGTATCTAAGAAACTAAGGAAAAGTGTGGATTCGGATCTACGAAACTACGCGGAATTTAATACACACATTAACATGTTTAACAGAAGGAGCATTCGATAAGAAATTATCTCACGTATTTAGAAATGAGATTGACCATGGTTGCGGTATTAAACGGGTGGACGAATTGAATATAGGCCCCCATACAAATTAATAAAAGAATCATGTGAATAACGACATGGGATACAGGGAGTTATATTTGTTGTCGGAAGTTTTGTGTGTTCGCTTTATCAAGTTGTGTTTCTTTACCAAAATAATAATGTACTTTTATATTTTTTGTAAACATGTTTTTTTTTTTTAATATATTTAATCCGTGTACCATGTTTGATTTTAAAATTTCACTATTTTCGTCTTACAATTATGGTTGATCTGTATTCATAAATGCCTTCAACTTATTTCAGGCCTGGAATCTGTCTTAGGTATTTTTAAAAAGATAAACCTTTGGTCTTTGTGTCGGGCTGAAAATATGGCATTTTATTTGTTAAATGTTTTTTAATTCTATCTTATTTCAATCGTTGACCTTTTGTACTTGTATTAATGATTAAAAATTTTTAAGCCTATTTTGAATTTCATTTACTCGAGGATGAAAGTTAGGGCTTATATTTCTTTAAGTGTGGCATAAATTTAAAAAATGTGCTTTAAATTTGTTTTCACTTTAAAAGTATAATGTGAAGTTTTGGTTTAGTTTAGGCTGGTTAAATGTATCGTTTAGGGTTTCATGCAGTTTTACATTGGCATTGATTGTTGTCAATTCGAATGATTAATGTTTCAATTTTTCAATAAGTTTCAATTATTCCATACAATTATTATGAGGCCTATTTCAAGGCCTAGGTGATATGTCCACGAAACAAATTGGAAGGAGGACTTCATATAGTTTGCTGGGGTAGATCAGGGGATCTATATTTTACATGTGTTCCTATATGGTTTTCACAAAGTTTTAGGGAGAGCAGAGGGAAAAAACCCAAAATGTAGAGTGGCTTTGAGGTAAATTACAAAGCCACTATATTGCACATGTCAGCTGTAATAGATCTGAGTCAAGAAAAAAACAGGTTTATCATCATCTTTTGCCCGAAAACCTTAGGGTTTTTCTTTTTTAGTCAAAAAACAGGCCATGTACTACCTGGATTTAGTTTCTCGTTATTTGCCTTTGGCCCATTTTTTTAATATATCGATAAGACCTTTAAAAAAAAAGGACCCATACTATTATTTTTTGCCGAATAAAGCTTAGCTATACATGACACTTTAGGCAAAAAATGAACACAAACTTTGTCATTTACCTCAATAATTTCGACCTTAGCAACTTTAGGTTCAGATTGAGGAATTGGAACGATTTCCACATTTTTTAAAAAAAACAAAATTTGGTTTAGATTAAGGGAAATTTTATAATTTTGCAAACAACTTTAGAAAAATTTGAAAAAAACGGACGCTATACTGATACCAAAATTGGCATGAAAACAAAGGGATCATATACCAGAAGATAAACAAATAGAGCCTTATATGGCGGCACGTCACCGTATAGCATATTGTGAGTACCCCTCCCCGGACAAGGTGGCCTAAAATGCGGGACAATTAGAAGGATTGACGCACCTTCTGATAGAATCTTAGCATACTACTTGGAACAATACAATTCAAATTCAATCCGTAAAACAATCTCATGAATAGATTTCCAAAATGTGTTGATTCTGCAGTTAGTTATATCTGGGTTATGTCTTCATTTCATGTACTTAGGATAAATAAACAAAAAGGTACACAAAACCGCGCATAATTCCATTGCGGTGCCTTGATTCCATTGCGGTAATTGAGGCAACCCTGTATAAATATGGTTGCCTTTTCCCAAGTATTACTGTAATCCTTAAAAAAAGTGCATCCGAAAAACTATGGTTGTAATCCTTTGTATATCCCAGTGGAAGTGATACCAAATTAAATTAGTCGTCGGTCGCGTCAATATAATCAGTAATATTAATCCACAAGTCTGTGATTCTGCATTTGACTGGATATCTGGTGTGGATACATATCGTGGCTTAATTTTCAAAAATCCCATTCCTCCTCGCAAGAGATTCGGAACATACGGTTTTCTTGATCCTCAGGTCAAAGAATGGAGTAAATGAGGACATCAAGACAGCACATGTACACACAGCAAAGACTACACCTTCTTGAACAGATGGTGCACCAAAAAGCTGTCGATTAATCATCTTCTCGTTGCAATTGACAAATCTTCATACTTTCAATGGATAGAAAATATGCAAAGTAGGGCCTATGTAAAAGCTGATATGAATAAGTTACGAATCCTATAGGTTTTCACACCGATTGAGGAGGTGGTAAAGGACATTTGATATTTACATTGTGAGCAATGGTTTAAGTCAGGGAAAAAAAACACTCGAACAGAAAAAAAGATTCGTGTTACGAATCCCCCTCGGGCTTCGCCATCGTGCATTCGTAACTTACGAATCTTCCGTTTCTCGTGGTTTCCCTTTAAAGTAGCCACATGTTTTTGTTTAAAATGGCCATGATTACGTGGTCCATATTCAGTCATAACTTAACTTGTTTCAATCTTAAACGATATAGACCACCAAGATAGGTAACCCAATTTTAGGAACTAGAAAGGTAAATACCAACAGTACAGTGAATTCGCATACAGCGGAATTACCCTTATCAATTGCCATACAAGTAATAAGCGATTCCCCGTCTGATAAAGTAGACCCTGATGAAGGGTCGCACGAAACGTCAAGCATTGATTCGAAATTATCAGGAAGCCACAGGTTGCACGTAATGTGGTTAGTAGAAACAACCTATCCACGGAAATTTATTGTCGGGTCTCTTGATCTTAATAAAGATATTATTTTTTATGGTACTTTCTTAACTTTCTCATGCACTCTCTAACTCTCTGTGTTTCTGTCTCTTTCATGGAAGGTTTGAGCATGTACCATGAATTATTAACACCTTAGTACCCTAGAATTCATGTCAAACATCATTTCCCGTCAAAAAATGCTTAACAAATAGCGCCTTGGAAATTGTCATCTACTAAAAAAGGTTAATTTCATGTGTTTGTCGTGGTATATTTTGTGTCATTTGTTGAGTTTGTTTTTGTTTCTTTGACTTAGTGATCTGTAGGTCCTCATAATTGGTATAATTCCCACGTAGAAATGTAAGAAAATGTTGTTTTGTGCAATTCAATCCATTGGGCACCAAGGGGATATCAAAACCTTGAACACTGATGTGTAAAGATAAACACACTTTGGTATAACCAAAATCAAACTTTTCAAATACGCTAGATTATTTCCTGTCCATTAGTAAAATTTTGAACACATAATATTCTATATAGTTATCTAGTGAATCTGTTGAGAAATATTTGGTTTTGTGAACTTTAGTAGCGGGTAACGTAACCCAAATCTTTTCAATACTAAGTAGACGCTGAGAGCTTCCTGGTACATCACTTGTTTCTATTTACGAAGTACTTACCTATTGTTAATAGTGAAGCTACATGTTCCTCGATTGCCAGCTTCGTCTCCTCACCACTCACTTCAGAGGCTTCACCCGTTTCAAAGACAGAACCAGAAGTCGTGGCAACATGTCACCTCCAGAGGTAATCCGCTATTGTCAGTTGCCATTGGTGGATTCCACGATACTGATTGGTTGAGGCAATTATATCATTTGGACAAATTACTATTACTGTGGGGATCATCTTTTATCTGAAATTACAAATCATGTATAAACAATAATAACGTATCGCTAAGGGCACTATATTAAAATACTACTGACCTTTATATCTAACGCGCCGCCAAAGTAATCTGACAATAAAATTAACTCTGTGGCTTTCCAAAAATTATTTTCCACTTGAGCCTTATAATCTGAAGAAAGAAGTCACTAACCTTTCAGACTTCTAGTAGCATACTTTATTAAGCTTTTATCAATTTTAAAAGTTACGTTAAAGTTCCTGGATGTAACATGTAGGAGAAATTTTGTTATCAAAACAACTTTAACCCACGGTGACAGAAAATGTGCACATAGCTGAATTTTGCTGCACAATCAACTACCACACATGGTAACAAATGATCTCCATTCGAAAGTAGATCCCGACATTGGGATGCAAGAACATCAAGCATGTTATCGATATTATCAAAGCCGTTGGATCCGACCAAGTAACTTCATTAGTTGAAACAGTCATTCAACTGGGCAATTATTACAGGATCTTCCTGATCTATACAAACTCGGATCAACATTTAGCGGTTGGCTATATCTCTCGCGTTTCGCTATCTACTCTTTATATCTTCCCGTGAGATGTTTGGTTTAGCTGTAAGTGACCTTGTAATGTCTGGAAAGTAATATTGTTTACGTAAAATCGACTATCCCGATTTTAAGCTCTTTGTCAATTTTCTGGATTTTGTCATAAAAATTGAAATTGTGATCTTTTTAGACTATGTTTTGGGGAGTCCAAGTGTGGGAAAATATCGATTCAAAACATGATAATGATTTCGCCCAATATTATTGGTCTCGCTATGAGTTTAAAATATTTTAAAAATATTTTTGGCAACTCATAGCTCGACCCGGTAATTTGGACTTATCGAGATCAAATTTTAAGCTTTGGTCTGTTCTTGCTAACCACGCTTGTCCTTTAACGTGGAAATGCAAACACTGTTCCACGCACTTTGATACCTCATTATTAAACGACAGAATTTGCGAATTTAACATTTCAAATGGTTATTTTTCAATATATCACAAGCGGTCTCTTTCATTTCATGTGCCTTGCCAGGATCATTAGATATTAATTTGATTTTTATATATTGCCTGCAACAACCATTCACATCAAAGACGTTTTAAAATGTGTAATATTTTATTAATTACAGCACAATCAAATGGTTACTAAACACGCTTATGGTAAAAAAAACCTGCAAGGTATTTCGTCTAAAACAAAATGTCTTTATTGTGTTTCATCAGGGATCATGTTCAATTCCATAATTAAAGTGTTGACTGTTTAAAGAGATTGTCCTTCCTGGAATTTTCTTTAAAAATTCAAATGCGGTAATTAAAACAGAAAATCGCGAAGGGCTACCAACACTAATGTGTGTCTTTGTTTGTTATGTTTGTGCATCTAGTCTCATCATTCATCTCTCATAAGGTAATCCCAGGATATTCCAACTCAACCCCAAAAAACTCAAGAAAATGTTTCGTTGTGCTTTTCATGTCGAATGTTTGGATATTCAAACCTATTGAAATTTTGGAAACAAATATTTGGCACAACGAAATATGCGACAATGTCGATTGATTTCGCCAAAAATCTAACATTGGCAAAACTGCGATTTCGCGTTTTTGGAATAACTCCTGCGATATCTATCTCCCTGTGTGCTAAAGTATATGATTTCTCAATGAAAATGTGCACGTAATTGTTTAACCATATCTGCCAAATGACAGGTTATTGAAATCCAGGAGATTATTTAAACCTCATCTGACAAACATGGCAGTTATTAAATCCAGAAGGACTCGTTTAGATTTTCAAGCAATTGCCTCTTTTAGACAATTCCATCCGTATAGACTTTAACGAACCTTCTTTCTATTTAACATAGACAACGTTTGCTTTCAATGAAGAGTAGGCTGACTGTCACCTCTCCTTTCCCCACGTACTTTTCCAATGTAAACTTACCAACTGTAACAGTGAAACTACATTCCCCTCGAATTGCCAGCTACAATCATAGCAAAGCACCTACCTTCGTCACTTTCTTCTTTCCAAAGTAGAACCCTCTGTTGGGAACATGTCACCCACCTCCAAGCGAGACAACCATTATTGTCAGTCTGCTGTTGGTGAATCCCATGATACTGGGTTGGTGGAAGTAAAGATATCGTTCGGACAAAGTAACGGTAGGAACATCCTTTAATCTGTAAAACTTGTTTATCTTAGCAATTTTGTTATTTTAACATAATAACGTTCTAGTGTAATTACTTAACTACCGTATGCCATATTACAAGACATCAGGAATCACAAGAGGTACACCCTAAGTTATTAAATATTTCCACGGGGGTTAAATTTGATTTCAAGTATGGCTATTAAGTCTAAAATTTAAACCGACATGAATTACGTTTAACTATAATTATGGAAATATTAACTACAGTTAATAACGGATATCGACAATTGTAACTAAATTTAAAAAGCAGTTAAATGCCATTAATGACGTAGAACTTTCGCATGATTCAAAACCTACCTATGTAACGATAAACGCATCTGCTGAATTGGTTTTGCATTATCTAAGGCATACACGTAACAACCGATTCCCCGTCCGTAAAAGTAGACCCTGATGGAGGCTCACAAGAAAGTTCCAGCACTGAGTCAATATTATCAGAGGTCCGTTGGCTCACACCAAGTAACTTGGTTAGTTGAAACGATGACATCGCATAAAGCTTATGGTAGGATTTCTTATCTTTAATCAATTACAAAACAATGGATATTAATTCTTCCTTCTTATGTTGTATTCTTCTTCCTCCTCTTATATCCTCTCTTGCTCTGTCCATCTTTCTCACTCTCACATTTTGTGTTTTTATAAGAATAGAGTCTTCGATTAACAATATCAATCGAATCCATTATTTGACCCATTGTCTAACGTTGCGATCTAGTAGATGGTGAAAGCCTTCCGCATCCTACATAGAGATAATATGAACACTGAAGTATCACATCCGGTTTACCAACAATTCTTAGTATCATCAACTGTAGCAGAAGAATGACTCAAGTATCGTACTTAGAAAGGGTAGACCACAAGATTTGACATCATGCCCAAGTTAAAAGCAAGATCGGCCATCGTAGAACCCGTAAAGTTTGACTGTTCACACATTGCTCTACTTCATTGAAAAACAAAATTACGGGTTTCCTTGTTCTGGAAAAAAGTATTTTTGAAAGTAAACCTACCGATTGTACAGAAAACTACATGTTCCTCTGTTGCCAAGCTTCATCATCACCATGCACGTGACTTTCTGTCGCGTCTTCTGACCCAAGATGATCCCCTAGCTGGTGAACATGTTACCACGAGCGGTACACCCACTATTGTCATGGCCGTTTGGTAACAAAGCCAAGTTACTTGATTGGTAGAGGTAGTGACATCATTGGGACAAACTATCCGTAGGACATTTTCGTATCTATGAAAAGGTTTTTTTGAAATAGTATTATAATTTTAACATTGAAACGTAAAATTATATACCTACCATTCAACGTCAATGTTGATTTTAAAAAAGAACTATGGACACATCCGTTTGGTATAAGTTGATCCCATTTTGCACTGCACGGGGACAACCAAGACTAGGTTTGTTTGAACTCATTTAAATGCATTTAAACGCTGATTCAGAATATGCCCCAATGAAATAAATTATCTTGAAATGTTTATATGAAGGAAAAACAAAAATTGACAAAATGGGCGGCTGTAGCCGCCTGCCGCATGCAAAGAGTCTTCGCTGTAAGGACATATCAACGTTGAACTGCAATGCTACTTTCATTGTGAATTTTAATCGCATCAGAGTGGACATAAGTATACTTCAAGAACATTTGGTTGTTATTGCCATTGTAATTGTGTTTTGGACATTCCAAATTCTTGAACCAACCAAATAGAATCAGTGTCATTATGTAAAATTCCGATCATTTGTGCACAAGGCTGATTTGTTTGTGTTTAGAGGGGTTTTCTGACCTTGTCGTCCTTGTGATGTCGTAACAACATAACATAATTGTAATAACAGAACATAAGCGCATCATACCCACGGTAACAGCAAACGTGCACATGGCTGCATTTCCTGCATCATCTGAGGCCACACAAGTAACAACTGATTCCCCGTCCGAAAAAGTAGACCCCGATGACGGGTCACAGGAAACATCAAGCATTGTGTCGATATTATCAGAAGCCGTTGGACCAGACCAAGTAACATCATAGGTTGGAACAACAAGATCAGATGGACAGTCGATATCAGGATCTCCTTGATCTTTTCAAATTCAGAAATTGAGAAAGAATGAACATTGCTATCATGTTTTTTTCTTATGTCCTTCTCTCTGTCTTTGTTTAAATATTTAAAATTACGATATGTAAGAGGAAGCAAAGATGCCTCATTGTTTGGAATACGCACTTTAACCAAAATTTGTGCCACTTAGGTTAAACCTACCGATTGTAACAGTGAAACTACATGTTCCTCTGTTACCAGCGTCGTCATCAGCGTGGCACTCAATCTCTGTAGATTCATCTGTTGCAAATGAAGAACCTTCTGATGGAGAACACGTCACGTCAAGTGCTACTCCACTATTGTCAGTTACGATTGGCGGATCCCATGATACAGGGTTGGTAGAGGTAACAATATCATCGGGACAAATCACTGAAGGAATATCTTGGTCTGAATAAAATTAATTGGTGTATAAATTAAGGTATTCTGAGTTAAAGTTGTACGCAAAGTCCTAAGGTAAATCGTAAAACCTTGAGTATACGAAGCACAACACACTATGGTGGTAAATTTAAAAAAAAAAATAATTATCCAATTGAAATCTGTGCTTGCTTTCTTTCCATTCCCATGAGTCATAAAGGAATAAGATGATAGGCGCATAGAAATACCTAATTTATCATCTATAATCCTTTTCTTCTTTATGGCATGTACAGATTATACAATATTTTTTCAAATGTAAATTTAATGTTAACGACAAAGAATGTAACTTACCCACAGTAACAGAGAAGGTGCACGTAGCTGTATTTTCTGCATCATCTGTAACCATACACGTAACACTTGATTCCCCATCTGAAAAAGTAGATCCTGATGAAGGGTCACAGGAAACGACCAGCATTGTGTCGATATTATCAGAAACCGTTGGATCAGACCACGTAACTTGGTTTGTAGAAACGACGATATCACCCGGACAATCTATAGCTGGATTATCTTTGTCTTTTTAATTTCAAATTAAAAAATAAAGAATAAAGTGCTGCTTTCATCTTGATTCCTCTATCGATTCTCTCACTCCCTCCTTTATTTGTCTTTCTCATTCTGAAAAAATGTACTATGCATGCGTTTGAAATTTTAATATTTAATTGAGCAATCACTTTTCAATGAAATACAGCTCTTTGGTAGCATTCAATAACACACATTTAAAAAGCTTAATTTAGAAAGTACATGTATACCTACAACCTACCGATAGTGACAGTGAAACTACATGTTCCTCTGTTACCAGCTTCATCATCAGCATAACATTCAACTTCAATAGCTTCGCCTATATCAAAGGTAGATCCTGCAGACGGGGAACACGTCACCGCAAGTAGTATTCCGCTATTATCAGTTGACATTGGTGGATCCCATGATACTGGATTGGTAGAAGTAACGATGTTGTCGGAACAAAATACTGTTGGCACATCCTTGTCTGCAAAAAATGAATCAGCTTACTTTAATAATATCATTGCATTTTTGACTATATATATTGCTCTCTAGCATTTCAAGGTAGGTGGTATATAAAATGCCCTAATAGATATTTTTTCAAATGTCGTTCCTCAATAATAAAATTAAAACGCTTTGTAACTGATGAGATATTATGATCGTAAATAACATGACCATATTCATATTTTACTAGCTCTCCAAATATTGTACTGTAAACAATTATTAAATTTTCTGAAGGATAGGACTAAAATCGTTTGATAATAAATTATGCAATTATTTTTTTTTTTTTTGCAAATCGCTATTGTAGGAAAAAAGACATCTATACATGTTTAATTATGGTTAACCGCAATTTTTTTGTTAAATATAAAGTCATTTAGCATGTCCACCCCTGACGTAGTTATGCGTAGTTATGACAGGAGTTACAGGCAGAACAATGACTTAGCAATCGACAAATAAGGCTGTACTTTAAAATTGAAATCATAGTCCAACATGCAACACTGAAAAGAATTCAGTTGTAAGCTTTGAGATAATTCAAGATACCAAGCGCTAATAGGATTGTATGCGTTTGTAAACATTTATGTGACATGATCTATACCATGCACAGGATACCTATTTAACACTTAAAAAGTGACCAAGGGGTTTTCACTCCCGTTAGTGCCCAAAGGGGGGTCCATGGGACCCCACACTAAGAAAACCACTTTCCCGAAGGAATTTTTGCAAGAAATTTATACCACATGTGAAGGGTCATAAGACAACACCAAAGAAGCAATAAAAAAAATGAAAGTTGTTATTCGGGTGCAAATTATGGGCAAAACATTGTTTTCAAAACATGCGAAAATTGACAAAAGACGGAAATTTCAAATGAGCCTTGCGCTTACATCAAACATTTGAAAACTTATTTTATGTTGATATCTATTCTAGAAGACCCAAATTACATATATTTAACACAAAACCTGCAGTTTTAGGGATCCTGTATTTTTTACGGGTTTTGCAAAATACACGTCATTTTCCCATAGAGTTTGTACAGTAACGGTTTAGCAACGTCCATGACGAAATCGTTTGTTTCAGCACATAAAGGGTTAATTATTTTAATGTTACTGACAGGAGTTACAGGCAGAACAATGACTTAGCAATCGACAAATAAGGCCTGTACTTTAAAATTGAAATCATAGTCCAACATGCAACACTGAAAAGAATTCAGTTGTAAGCTTTGAGATATTTCAAGATACCAAGCGCTAATAGGATTGTATGCGTTTGTAAACATTTATGTGACATGATCTATACCATGCACAGGATACCTATTTAAGTAAATTGGGGAGCAGATGCACAATGTGAAACGTACCTACGATAACAGAAAAAGTGCACATTGCTGTATTTCCTGCATCGTCTAAAGCCATACACGTAACATCTGATTCCCCGTCCGAAAAAGTAGACCCTGATGACGGGTCACAGGAAACATCAAGCATTGTGTCGATATTATCAGAAGTCGTTGGATCAGACCAAGTAACTTCGTAGGTTGGAACAACAAGATCAGTTGGACAGTCGATAGCAGGATCTTCTTGATCTTTATGTAAAAATAAAACAAAAATGCTATCACGTTCTCTATTTCTGATTGATGTCAATTTTTGTCCCCTGATTGTTTCATATTTCAAATTATAATAATACAGTCCATTGCATTTATATCTATGTAAGAATAAACAAGAGAAAGCAAATCTGCCTCACTGGTAGGATACTCGAATACGCACTTTAACTAAAATTTGTGACACTTAGTTTAACCCTACCGATTGTAACAGTGAAACTGCATGTTCCTCTGTTACCAGCGTCGTCATCAGCATGGCAATGAACCTCTGTGGATTCATTTGTTGCAAATGTAGAACCTTCCGATGGGGAACACGTCACGTCAAGTGGTATTCCACTATTGTCAATTACGGTTGGCGGATTCCATGATGCAGGGTTAGTAGAAGTAACAATATCACCAGGACAAAGCACTGAAGGAATACCTTGGTCTGTATGAAATTAATTGGTGTAAAAACGTAAATCGTAAAATACACTGCGCATACGAAGCACAACGAGGTTGTAAACAAAATTATCCAATTGAAAATTGTGCTTGATTTCTATCCAATCCCATAAAGGAATAAGATGATAGGCGCACAGAAATACCCAATTTACCCGTTTCTTCTTTTTGACATGTAAAGATTATCCAAAAGTGATTATTTTAAGTTAAAGGCATACCGAATGTAACTTACCCACAGTAACAGAGAAGGTACACGTGGCTGTATTTTCTGCATCATCTGAAACCATACACGTAACACTTGATTTCCCATCGGAAAAAGTAGATCCTGATGAAGGATCACAAGAAACGACCAGCATCGTATCGATGTCATCAGAAACCACTGGAACAGACCAAGTAACTTGGTTCGTAGAAACGACGACATCACCCGGACAATCTATAGCTGGATATTCTTTGTCTTTTTATTTTCAAATTGAAAGATAAAATAAAAAAGTGTATCTCTCACCTTTTTTCTTTTTTTCTGCCTTTCTTTCTTTGTCACTTTCAAAACTGAATATATGCATTTTTAATTTAAATTTGAATTGATTAATTATTCACATTTCAATATAATTCGATTACACACATTTGAAAAAACTTAATTTGAAATGAATAACCTACCAACAGTGACAGTGAAACTACATGTTCCTCTGTTACCAGCTTCATCATCAGCATAACATTCAACTTCAGTAGCTTCGCCTATAGCAAAGGTAGATCCTGCAGAAGGGGAACACGTTACCGGAAGGTGTACTCCGCTATTGTCAGTTGATGATGGTGGATCCCATGATACCGGATTGGTAGATGTAATGATGCTATCGGAACAAAATACTGTTGGCACATCCTTGTCTGCTTGAAATGAATGTTTTTAATAACATTGAATTTTGAATTAAGGACCCATCATGAAATGGTTTATTTCAAAACTCGTTTCTAAGAAAAAAAACGAACCGTTAAAAAAAACATACAATATGGTGGTGAAGAACAAGACATTTCGCATTTTTACTATTTCGTCAAATATTTATTGCAAAATAATCACTTTTTAAAGGACTAAATAATTTGATTTTCATATTAATTATAGGAAATGTTAATTCATATTACATACTCAATTAAGACAGCTTTATTTTTTGTTATTTATTGTCATAAAACAATGTATCAATTAGTCCATGCCATCTCTGATGTATTTCTGACAGGTAGTAGCAGACAGAACTATGGTGTAGCAATCAACAAATATGGCCTGTACTATAACATTCTAAGCATGGTCGAACATGCAACAGTGAATGGAATTCAATTGCCATTTTTGAGATAACTATATAGGACTACGTATGTTTGTAAAATTGTGACATGGTCTATAGCATGAACAGAATATCTAATATTCTTAAACGTGAATTGTAGAATAAATGCACAATCTGAAACATACCTACAATAACAGAAAAGGTGCACATAGCTGTATTTCCTGCATCGTCTAAAGCCATACACGTAACAACTGATTCCCCGTCCGAAAAAGTAGACCCTGATGACGGGTCGCAGGAAACGTCAAGCATTGCATCGATATTATCAGAAGCCGTTGGATCAGACCAGGTAATTTCGTTAGTTGACATAACAACGTCATCTGGACAGTTTAAGGTGGGATCTTCTTTGTCTTGTTTCGTAATAAAATAAAAAAAGAAACATTTACAAAATCTCTTATACCAATGTCATTTTACATTTTTTCTGATTGAATGCCAGTTCATTTTTAAGAAGCCGTTATGAATATTTTATCAAATTAAAAAATCCTAGATATCATTCAATCTAAAAGGAATGTTCTATATACACTGTGAGAAGTGTTAGAGGTGTAAAATTAGATATAGTCCGCCGAAAGCCATAGTCCGGGCTCTATAGACGACAACGGAGTAAAGCATGAAACTAATGTTGCGTGAAGAGTCAACTGAATCGAGTGCCCTATTCTTTTCCGTTGTAGGTGGACTATGAGTCCCGAGGACAATAAGAACTTCTACACCGGTTTGGCAGGCATTGTTTCCAATATAGGGGGTCTCAAAGGGAAATAACCTACCCAAATCAATTTTACTTCTAATTCCAATATCTGTTACATACTTCAAAACAAAATATCATCAACTTAAAATCATAACTTTTGTTATGAGTGTAGATTAATATTTATTCCCGGTATTTATTATTACTATTAAGTAAATATTGAACAGTTTCATCCTATAGAAATAGATTGACGTGATGCTATTTTAATTTGTATGAATTTGTATATTTTCATATGTTTATTAAGTTTATAAAAAAAATCTGTATTTTAGATTATAATCGAAGTCATATTTTGTTATATTTTGTAAAATTTTGTCATATAACTTGTATTTTAAAGAATGTAAGTTACATATTTCGCATTTTTAAGAATGTAATTTAAGCAATGTTACTATTGTCATGATTTTATTTGTCGCTAGGCCATATGGAAGAACAGAGGAATACTCAAGTTTTCCTCTGAATATGAACCCGGGGTAAAGAATAAATAAACAAGCAGAGTAAAATTACCAATTGTTACAGTAAAACTGCAGGTTCCTCTGTTGCCAGCTTCATCATCTGCATAGCACTCAACCTCAGTCACTTCCCCTGTTTCAAAGGAAGATCCTGCAGTAGGGGAACACGTCACCTCAAGAGGTACTCCACTATTGTCAGTTGCCATCGGTGGATTCCATGATACTTGATTGGATGAAGTTACGATGGCGTCGGGACAGGATAATGTGGGTACATCCTTGTCTGAAATTTTGTTTTCAAATGTTACAAAAATCAAACCATGATGCTCTATAAACATTAAAGATGCGAAGAAAGCTATCTACAAAGATAAAATCTTGTTGTTCGTAATTACATTCCCACAAAGATTTTGCCTTCATTATTACAAAATACCGCATACGAGTATTTTAAAATACGAAGTGTTACTTACCCACGGTTACAGAGAAGGTGCACATATCTGTATTCCCCGCATCATCAGTAGCTCTACATACAACAATGGTTTCGCCGTCCGAAAACGTGGATTCCGTTGAAGGGTTGCAAAAAACGTCAAGCATTGCATCGATGTTATCCGAAGCCGTTGGATCAGACCAAGTAACTTTATTAGTAGAGACGACTACATTAACCGGACAATTGATATCAGGGCTTTCTCGATCTTTAATTTTCAAAATGAAATGATTCGTCAAAGATTCATACATTCAACGATGTATCTACAATTACACACTTAACTTACCTTAAACTTTTCTTTTCCCCTCAGAATAAAGTACTTTTATTTCAATTAATATCTGTGAGATACAAGAAAAGAGCAATGCAGAATGTACATGTGCTACTGTGCTGTCAATATTTCTTCTATACGAAACTAGTGACAATGTTACCATCTTGAGTTTGTGTTTTGAATTCGTAGGTCGCATGGCGGGCCACTGTTGACTTTTTAATTTTTTTTAATGGACACATCCCCACCAAGTAAGAATTAGGTTGGTCAAGGAGTTTTATGGGTTATGTCACAGACGAAGCTTTTATTTAAGAAGATTCAAAACCTTAGAATAAATCAATATCACAGGATACACGGATATCCACATGCGATTACTATATGAAAATATCTACTCACCCACAGTAACAAAAAAGCTACATGTTGCGGTGTTACCTGCATCGTCTGTAGCCATGCACAAAACCTGTTCTACCCCATCAGGAAAAGTAGACCCCGATGTGGGATCGCAAGAAACGTCAAGCATTGTATCGACCATATCAGTAGCCATGGGATCGGACCAAGATGCTTCGACAGTGGCAATTGTTATATCAGTTGGACAGGTAATCAAAGGATCCACTTGATCTGAAGGAAATTAAGATTTCTCGTTTAATATTTAAAGTGACAGGAGGAGATTTTTTTAGGATACAAATTTCTCTCAAATTTCACTGGATCGGTTGTAGAGCACCTACAGAGAACGTTTCGTAGGTTTATTGAACAAACAAGTACAAAAGAAAACGGCAAACATTGTTTTGAAATTGGCTGCTATCGTAATCGTCCATAGAAAACCATGCTTAGAATTTCTGTCGTGCACGACAGAAATTACTAAATCATCGTATTCGGCGTATTCACTTCAGGTGTGATGTAATACATTGGTAAGCATTCCAAATATGAAAAAACCAGGGTTCGACAAAAATTGGAGGCACTTCTTTCTGGAAATTTAGCGCAAAAGGTACAAAAGATTCTTGGAATTAGATCCTTTAAACACTCAAAACTTGGAAAATGTAATAAATATAAGAAATACCTACCTACTGTAACGACAAAGCTGCATGAAGCTACGTTACCGGCATCATCAGTAGTCATGCACGTAACAATAGAATCCCCGTCTTGAAAAGTAGAGCCCGATACCGGGTTACATGAGGGACTCAGTGAATCGTCGATATTATCAGAAGTTGTTGGAGGAGACCAAGAAACTTGGTTGGTAGAAATGGTCGTGTTAGCTGGACATGTTATAGTAGGATCTTCTTGGTCTGTTTAATAGTACCATAAGATAAGTAGAAGTGAAGAAAACCTTCACATTTGAAAAGAAAATTACACAATCTGTGCTGTTTTACCCCATTGAAATTAGTAGTCTTTTGAGGGGGTGAACTTATAAACTTTTATATTAATTTCTCATGAGGTATTAGAATTATTTTGAAAGAAATATTTAACCAAGAAAACTGCAGCCACAAACTCTAAAACACATTGATTAAAACACCTTCTGAACACATTTTGTACCAACATTTTTTAAACATTTTGAATATGTTTAAAATCTAAACACTTTATATCTAACATGTTTAAAATCTAAACATTAAGCATTCGATGGTAGGTGTTAAAGACATGTTTAATGCCTAAACACTAATTTGTACCACGAACGTTTATAATACAGATCTTACAGTGTGTAGGTCTGAGAGGTATATCCAGTCCAGCAAATACACTAATTTTGATACTGATTAAAAATATAAAAAAAATTGAGTGATAGATATGCCTACCAACGGTAACAAAGAAACTGCACATATCAGAGTTGCCTGCAACATCAGTAGCCGTACATGTTACCATAGATTCGCCGTGCACAAAAGTGGACTCCGATGCAGGTTCGCACAAGACGTCGAGTAGCGTGTCAATATTGTCAGAAACCGAGGGATCTGACCAGCTTACTTTGTTATCAGAGTCAATTATGTCAGCTGGGCATGTTATCTCTGGATCTTCTTTGTCTGTGTACAAAATTAAAACATTTTATCTTACTGATATTAATTTACACATTTCCAAATTAAAAGAAGCATGTTATATCCATTTGTATGTGTATTACAAAGGTAATAATTGATATCATTGATAAATATGCTGATGTACTTCGGCGTTCCTCTCTCAACATAACTCAATTAAAAGCTGTTGTTGCAGAAATAAACTGTAAAATAATTCTTGGCAAATTCTATGATACTCGTGATCCTTATCAATTTGACTCGTGCTCTTGACTAGTGCTATCACTATGAGTTACAATGCGCTCATCCACCAAGGACACAGTTCAGTAGGTTGTACTTGTACATACATTGACATGAACTGACCTTGTGTGATCTGGGTATCATATATCATACACAAATATCAGGGGTGTATTTTCTAAATACATTGGTGAATGAAGGCTACTGAACTGTGCCAAGGGAATTGAGATTTTACTAGCTCATAGTGTATATTTGTATCATTCCTGGTGTTGTTTATGCTTTAGAGATCATGCTGGATGAGCTACTAAAATAGCCTGGTATTTTACAAGTTATTGTGTATTTTTTGCAAGATTGCAAAATAGGTACTTTCCCATGACGTCATTAATGTAAGCTGATGCAATGCACTCATTTGTGTGAGGTCCAATTGGGCAGACACTATTGCATGATGATGTTTTGATTGATGAATTATTATTATTGGATATTAGGAAAACCACAACTACAGAAAAAACATAAGCACAGATAGATAATAGAGAGTTTGGCCAGTTGTTTAGTTGTAGATTTCCAGTATGGTAGATCAGTGCAGTGCATAGTATCAGGGTCAATTAACAGATACCACAGAAGCTTCATGTGCAAGCTATTTCTCTTCTTAGTCCAAAAGGGCTTCAGCTTTTGGAATCAGTGCAATGCTTCCTTTAACTCTGGACATTAGTGGACGTTATAGTAAGATCAGTTAGGAAATTGAGTGTGACATTATTGAATTGTAATTGTATTTGGACATTCGAAATTCTTGAACCAATAAAAATTCAGGTCATTTGTGCACAAGGCTCATTTATTTGTGTTTGAAGGGTATTTCTGACCTTGTGTCCACGAGATGCCGTAACAGAAATTAGGGGCTTTTAACTTGTACTGTTCAAAATTCAAATCATTTGTGCACAAGGCTCATTTGTTTGTGTTTAAAGGGTACTGACCTTGGCATCCACGAGACATCGTAACAATATATAAATCTAGTCATATCCAATCAAGCAGAGCAAAATAATGCGTGAAAAAAAATGAATTTTCCCCTATTCTACACAGTGTACTATGGAAACTGACAGTTTTGCTGACATGCGAACTTTATGACGCCATTCGGACGTAATTCTAGGCATGTTGGTACTCATCAATGGCAAGAGGAGGACCATGGCTACCCATTGGTATGAAACTCAAGTGTCGGTAATATTCCTGTGTCGTGCAAGGCATGTGGTTGCCACCCCCTATCTATCACCTGATCACTTTGGGATCACGCTATATCCCGGGGCTATATCTTACCTAGGCTATACCCCGGTGGATGTTTGTTTTTACATGAAAAGAAGCATATAATGTCAATTGACAATAACATTAAATACTTTGGCACCAAAAGGTGTTTTAGCAAGGCGGAAAAAACCTGAAGGCGATGCCCCCTCCCCCTTAGGAAGACGAGGGTAATAGAAGCATTACTTTAGCCCATACCACAATACCAATTACAGATTTAACTAGAATTTCGCGGTTCTCGGCTTTCGCGCTCAATATATTCAAAGATTATAAGCTGTGGACCGCTGCATAATAAAATAACATTTTAGTGACACACACACATACACACGCACAACGGATAGCAAAGTGGTCCTGCCAAGTATGCTGGCAGCCCACAAAATGATATTTATATTGGGTGTTTCGATCAACATTACATACCAACGGTAACAGAGAAAGTGCACATTGCTGAATTGCCTGCTTCATCAGTAGCTGAACACGTTATCGTGGATTCCCCGTCAGTAAAGGTAGATCCTGACATATGATTGCATGAAACGTCGAGTGATGTATCTATGTTGTCATTAGCAGTTGGAGGAGACCAAGTCACTTGATCAGTAGAAATGACTACATCATCTGGACACATTATCATAGGTTCCTCTTGATCTGTTAAACGACGGCGGTAAAAATTTAATAGTGATTGATGCATTGATATCAACGATTAATTCTCCAAATTAAAAGAAAACACAAATTATCAAACACTACCCTTAAAATTTATCAAACAGGAAAAAAATGTATTTAGGGTTAACGCTGATTGAACCCATCTCAGCTATAGCGTAACAACTTGAATTTAAAAGAAAACATTCACATCCGAAATTTTATATAAGCTACATACCTACAGTAACTGAAAAGTTGCATGTGTTAGAATTGCCTGAATCATCAGTCGCTATGCACGTAACCATAGATTCTCCATCCGGAAATGTGGAACCAGATAAAGGATTACACGAAACGTCGAGTGACATATCGATATTGTCAGTAGCCGTGGGGTCAGGCCAAGATACTTCCTTCGAAGAAATAGCTATGTTTTCTGGACAATTTATCACTGGGTTTTCTGGGTACGTTCGAAGCATGATAATATTTCAAAGTATTTACATGCCCGTTATGTTGGGTTGAGTAGTTACGTTGTGTAGAGTCCTTTGTGTGTGAGCGTGTATGTTTGCCTTTCTGTTTTTATATATGGCTGTCTTTCTTTTAGACTATTTTAACAATGTTTGTTATTTTACCACGAATCACATTTATATACTATTTTACGAACCAAGTGTGACAATGAAGCTACATGTTCCCCTATTTCCAGCATCGTCAACAGCAAAGCACTCGACTTCAGTTTCTCCTGTTTCAAAACTAGGTCCTGAATTCGGAGTGCACGTCACATCAAGATTCGCTCCACTATTGTCCGCTGCTGTTGGCTGTTCCCAAGATACCGGATTTGTCGAAGTAAAGACATCAGCGGGACAAGTTAGAGTAGGCACATCCTTGTCTACCAAAAAAATACATTTTCAAATAAAAAAAATATCTTTACAAAATTAGGTATGTACACACATTTTTGTTGCTTTCTACATTTTTTTTCATGCATTTTTTTCCAAATCAGTCCTTCCATTAGATAATTAAATTGGGCGCACAGGGGAGTGAAAAAATACGTGGTATAGTCATCTCTAATTTTGTTATTATTAGAAACCTAAAAAGCAATACCATGCTTCTTATTTAATAAAGTGAATGACCCAGCTCCACGCATTATTAAAGACAGGACACTTCCACGACAGTTGAAATTTGCTGAAAGGCAATGAATGATAGAATATTGTACAAATTGCGACAACCTACCGACAGTAACAGAGAAGCTGCAGGTATCCAAATTACTTGCATCATCAATAGCCATACATGTTACCATTGATTCCCCTTCCACAAAATCAGAACCGGATTCAGGGTTACAGGAAACATTAAGAGACGTATCAATGTTATCAGAAGTCAGGGAGGTGACCATGATACTTGGTTTTGTTGAAACAATTTTCTCACCTGGACAGGTTATTACAGGTTTGGTTTGATCTGTTTACAAAAAGAATACACAATTGCGATTTATTATTTGTTTTTGAAATCAATTTTGGATTTTAGATTGACCTCTAATTCTTTTAAATAGGTTTTAAGCCACAAAAAAGATGAGCATTTAAGTATGGTTACAAATATAATGGGTTATTGTATGTATGGTTACAAATATAATGGGTTATTGTATGTGTGTGTGTGTTTGTGTGTGTGTGTGTGTGTGTGTGTGCGTGCGTGCGTGCGCGCGCGCGAGTGTGTGTGTGTGTGTGTGCGAGTGTGTGTGTGTGTGTGTGTGTGTTTGTGTGTGTGTGTGTGTCTGTCTGTCTGTATCTGTGTCCGTCTGTTGAATATGTTCATTATCATAATATTATTATACGTGCCATCTTCATAATATCTAAAAACATATTTTGCATATGCGGTAATAAAATAACAATGACCAAAAAATGCGGAATTAAACGCATTACAAATCAATAGGTTAGGCAGGTTTTCAACACAGCAGCTGAATTAGGTAAAACGACCTAAGAAAACCTTAAGAATATTTCCATACCTACAGTAACAGAGAATGGACATGTTTTGTAGTTACTGGCATCATCTGTTGCTGTGCATGTAATCGTGTGTACTCCCTCTAGAAAAGTAGAACCTGATACGGGGTTGCATGATATGTCAAGCGATGAATCAATGTTATCAGTAGCCGAAGGATCGTCCCAGGATACTTGACTGCTTGAACCAACTATTGCTTCTGGGCAGGTTATCGTCGGACTAACTTGATCTAATACAAAACGATAATTTGCTTAGGAGCTATATGTAAGAAATGTTCTTTGAGTCGAAACGTTTTTCAGGTCGTTAGTGGCCTGGAAGACCTATGCATGACATACATTAGAACATAGTATAACTGTGAGTATAACTGATTTATCTTTCAGTCCGTTGAATAAAGTGACTATTTAAAATCCATACTATGCAAGATGAAACGTTTTATTTACACAGAGAGTGGTGCACTGTAAAAAAGTTGATTAAAAAGGGGAAAAACTATTTCTGTTGAGTAAAATCTTAGTCAAAGTTGAGGTAACCACTAAGTAACTATTTTGTTTATCTGGAAATGACTTAATTCTGACCAATTTTGCCCTTTTGGTAATTTCCTCCATAGTTTACTGCTTTTGGATATTGTTTGTGTATTTTTATCCATCTGTATATTTTAAATCTAAAATCTGGAAGCAGACTATATTTTACTCAACAATGCCTAAATCTTCGACAAAGATTTTACTCAACAGAAAGGGTTGTTTTCTTTTTAATAACATTTCGTAAAACTTTTTAGAATTATATATTTCAAATGCAATTATCCAACGTTCTATTCCATTAGAATTTATGCTCCTCAAATTTTAATCCGAGTTATTCTTTAAAATTTGCGTAATGCCTAAATGCAGTCCTTCCACAATTCAGGTCGAAGCATAGTAATCAAACCACATGACATTTTCGGATTAGTGAAAGAAAAAAGAATAATTTCTCTAAAATAATTTGACGATTAAAGCTACTTACCGACAGTGACAGAAAAACTGCATGTAGCTGAGTTGCCTGCATTGTCGGTAGTCATACACGTAACCGTAGATGTGCCATCGGGAAAAGTAAACCCCGAGGGAGGGTTACAGGAACCATCCAGGGACATATCCCTATTGTCAGAAACCGTGAGATCAGGCCATGATATAACGCTATCGGGAACAATTTTGTCAGCTGGACACGTTAATACAGGATCTTCACTATCTGTTGCAAAATTAAAACAAACACCACCTTTCAAACAACTTCATCAGGAGCAGAGTTGAAACAAACAGAATCAGGCTACATGTTTTGGACCATTACCCCTAGTACCGCAAAGGTGATGAAAAATCGGGAAGGATTCCCACATTGTATATATTTTCCCTTATTCTTCTCTAGATGCAATGATTCTGTTGTCACACATCTTTTCAATTCTGTTATCAAACAATGCACATACATACATAAGCAAAAATGATACCGTGTATCAATACGCATAGTTAGGAGACTTCAGAGTTTTTTGGGGGGATGCGGCTGCTTGTTGTGAGGAGATTTGAGTCGTTGATGATCTAGCACATTGTCCGAAGTGTGGCTTTCTGATTGCGATAAGGCCTGTTAGATATTGTGGTGTGCATCCTTCGAAACACTTGAATATGTAAAGGCAGACTTTGAAAGTTATATGCTATCCTGCCTGGTTGCAGAAAATATCAACTTGCCAGCCTTGTTAAGTAACGAATGTAAACGATCAAGATCTTTGATTTGGTTCCATACTGGAGAGCATTGCCATAATCAAGACGTGCAAGAGCTCTACCAACTGCGTGAAGTGTATCATTGTTCAGAAAGCGTTTAATACGGCGAATGTTGCGAATTTGGAAGTTATCATGCTGTTTATGTGCTGAGGCATTGAAAGACGGGATATCAAATATAATACTCAAATTTTGGACGGTTTCAGGTGGTTTAAGTTCAATTTGGTTGAGTAAACTGAAACTTTGAGTTGTGCCGGACACAAAAAGAAATTAGTCTTGTTGCTATTCAGTTTGAGTTTATTCACACACATCCAGTCATTTAGTTCACAAATGCAGGCTTCAAGTTTAAGAAGAGCTCGGCTTTCTTTTCTGAATGCACTACGTTCTTTGGAATGGAACAGCATTAGGATCTCTATATCATCCGAATACAGGCGATAGGTAAGTTCATATTCGCCAATTATTTCTTCAACACGAAGGGTGTAGATAATAAACTTAAGTGGGCCCATCACTGAGCCCTGTGGTAGTCTGTAGCTAAGTGAATAAAAGTGTGGGTGGAACTGATGTTAAGGTAGGCAAGTACCCACTGTAAAACATTACCTGAAATACCAAGTTTTGTCTCGAGACAGAAACAGACATTTAAATCTGTTGTGAATTATTAAAATATTTAACAATTAACTGTAGTTGGCATAATCATTACAATCCAAGGACGATTTCTTTAAGATTGGGGGACCATTTTGATTTGGCGAAACGGTTTTGGGAAGATACCTTGAGAAAAACTTGAAAGACATGTTAATTAATAACGAGTATCTACATTAAGGCAAAGTTGTATCACACACAAATGTATATGAAAGACGTTGCTCACCTACGGTAACCAAGAAACTGCACGTATTTGAGTTACTTGCATCGTCAACAGCCGTACACGTTACAGTGTTTTCTCCAGGCTCGAAAGTAGATCCCGATGTTGGGTTGCAAGAAACGTCAAGAAGCACATCAATATTGTCAGATACAATAGGTGCAGTCCAAGATATTTCGCTCATATTAACGACTTTGTCAGCTGGGCAAGTTATCATAGGATCGACTTGATCTATTCATAATAAAAATGATCATTAATCCAAACTTTTCTATCTGATGTCCTATTAGTAGCAATACTCCATCTATCTGACCAAAATTCTCCACCCAAAACTAATTTTTATTTAAAAGTCACAATGTTATCAAAGAATTCACCAAAAAGGGCTATTTCTAGAAAAACTAAAGAAATCCCATCATCAGAATCATCAGAAGTCGCATCGTGCATAAATAAACACAGGTTTGAAAAGGCAGAGCGAGTGTTAATAGAAAACAGGAAAAAATGATTTCCAGAAGGTAATTAATCATTTTTAAGTGAACAAAAGGACAGACTAGCCTGCAAAACAAATTATACACATAAAACAGATAAACAGGGTAGACAGAAATTGTAAAAATAAAACCATGTAGTAACTTTAATCAAATGATCAGGATCACTTTTCATTTTGAAATCGGGTTACTTGCATTGCAATCTAGCTCAAACGAAATATGATCCTACGTACCAATAGTAACAAAGAAATTGCATGATTTGGAGTTGCCTGCGTCATCAGTAGCCACACATGTAACCTTTGACACTCCATCTGCGAAAGTCGTACCCGATGAAGGATTACAGGAAATATCAAGCAATGTATCGACATTATCAGAAGCTGCAGGAACAGACCAAAGCCCTTCTCTTACATTGATGGTCATATCATCAGGGCATGTTATTGTAGGATCTTCTTTATCTGTTGAATAAGGGAAAAAATCAAGTTCAGGAACAAATTTCAAATTGGCCCGTGTTAAGGTTGTTCGGTTGAAAACATATTTGGCAACGGGAATTCCTTCGTATTGCAATGTGTATATTACTGATAGAATATATTTTAGAGTTCTCCTAAAATGTCCGCATTCTTTTGATATCATGATTTTTAGGCCAAAGTTTCTGACAAATTGAAAATAAAAAAGAGAGCATAATGGGCGCAATTTATTATCAATTGCAGGAAAGACACGTTGTTTAATGATCAAGGTATACTAAATCGAATATGAAATGCTTCGAAGTTGTATATGATAAATGTTAAACAAAAATTACTGAAGCGCTACTGGAGAGGAAATGAAGATGATTAAACCTACATACCCACAGTAACCGAAAAGGAACATGTAGCTGAATTATCTGCATCGTCGGTAGCTGCACATGCAACTGTAGATTCACCATCAGAAAAAGTAGATCCCGAGCCAGGGCTACAAGAAATGTCGAGCGATTGATCAATATTGTCGGAAGCCGAGGGAGGAGACCAAGACACTTGGGAAGTAGATACTGTGTTGTTCCCTGGGCAGGTAATTGTAGGCGCTTCTTGATCTGTAAGCAGATTTATCATGGAAATCCATGGAAATAAACGGTGAAAATTGTTAAAAATAGCGAAAAAGGTAGGTTGCAAATTCTTTCGTTCGTTAAGCACGTAAAATGCAATATATGCGGCGTGTGTGTACTGTGTGTTGGTAGCTAGGATGCCCCCAGCAATGGCGGCGACGTAGAGGGTGTCCTTTCGAGGCTTCCCCGTCGGATTCGTGTATACTGCCGGCGGAAGCAAATTGAAAGTGGTGCGGCGGGCTAATGAGCGTCCGTGTAAGCATAGTAGCTATACAGAGCGTACGTATGGTATACCGGCGTGCACTCCTAGACTTCAAAGGTCCAAAGGGGGCGGGTGGAAGTTTGGGTGATCGCAAGTTTTTTTCCTTGGCTTTTGGAGGCAGAGTTTTTTTTTTATTATTCTTCAAGTCGTAGGTGGGATTTTGTTTGCCTATACTTCAGGATACATTTGGTCATGTTTGTTGTATGTCTATGTCAGGCCCCTGCATATTGGGGGTCGGGCCGTGATTTTAGCTTATAGTCATGTCACCTCGCAAGTAGCGCGCATGGTGGTGGGTTGTGCGCAGAACCCTTTGCAATCTTCCCTCTCCAAAACACATTTTCTCATGCAAATTGATAAAAAAACAATTTGAAATTTCTGAATGGATTCACTTTATAATGCTTATAGGAAGCGCGGAATCCTTGTAATGTTCGCTTTCCAAAAAACATTTTCCCTTGCAAATTTGATACAAAGAGTTTGAAATAATGCTTATAGGTGTGATCAGCGGTTTTAAAAAGTAAAATATAGTTGATGGGTTAAGTTTTGTTTGAATTAAGCATGAAGTGTTAATGCAGAGTTCGTATATAAAGCTGTCAGGGTGTTGGTGCGGGAAGCGCGGAACCCTTGCAATATTCGCTTTTCAAAACACATTTTCCCATGCAAATTTGATAGAAACAACTTCAAATTTGTAAGTGGTTCATTTTACATGTGAATATGATGCTTTTTAATGCTTATATACAGAGTGGTCAAAACAAAAGTTTACACTTTTTCTTATGCAAATTTCTTAAATGTGGGTAGACATATCAAAACATTATCAAAGCAATATTTTTGTTGGAACCTGGTGAAAACGGCGTTGAAAACAAAACTGAAATGACAAAACGGCCGCCATCTCGAGAAAAAAGGTGATAAACCACTTTGCACACACGTAAGTCTGGCACTTTTGTTGGTGATCACCATTTATATCAAAGATTGATACACTCAAACATTGAACAACGCACCCCGTCATGGGACTTGGTATTTATTAACTCTTCTGTAAAAAAATCCTCAGTTATAAATTGCCTTGTAAATTATTTTGTTAATGGACATTTGAAAGCGTATTCAAGTGATTCAAGTGTACGTATCTTTTCTCATTCATTTTCAAAGGGTAAACACTTCACACAAACTTGAAGGGTGGTCAGGTGTTTGTTACTTGAGTAGGCCTACAGTTCACGCAATGGTATTGGTTATTGTCAACCACGATTGTCCCATAGACTTGCGTGTGTGCAAATTGGTTTTTGACTATTTTTCTTTACATATAGCCGCCATTTTGTTATTTGAGCTCTGTTTTCAACGTCATTTTCACCAGGTTCTAACAAGATATTGTAGGTAATAAATATCTTCAAACGAATTTGATCAACGGTTTTAAAAAGTAAAATATAGTTGATGGGTTAGCATTTGTTACATGCAATACAAGGTTTTAATGTATAATACGCGTACATCGAGCTGCCGGCGTGATTGCGAGCAAAAGCGCGGAACCCTTGGAATATTCACTTTCCAAAACACATTTTCTCATGCAAATTTGATGGTAACAATATTATTTTATAATGCATGACTAACCGTTTTGCAAAGCAAAATCAAATAGATAGTTTTTGCCTGATGTAATATAAGGTGTGGGTGCGGGCGAAGCTTAGGAGTATTTAGTTTCCAAGGCACATTTTTTACTTAATAGACTCAAGTTAATTATAAAAATAGTAATATAGGCCTACTTTGAGTAACGGCCTGAAAAGGATAAACTTAACTTGTGTAAGGCTAATTTTTTAATGAAGCATGTCAAAGTTGGTGCACGGACCGTTTCATTTTCCAATGTAAGTAACAGGACATTGTTTTCTGTGTTTCCACGCGGCATGTTTTTTAACCCTCTTATAAGGTGTAGGTAAAGGTTTTTGTTTGTTTTTTTACTGGAAAGTGGGGATTTTTTTTTTTTTTGCTCATATGGTGGGTGAATATTTTTTAAACTTCCACCCCCTTGAATAGAAGTCTAATGGTGCGCCACTAAGGGCCAGGAAAAGTTAAATAAAATATATCAAGCGACGCGAGGGGTGTGGTAGTGGTGTCACCCTCCCACGCGAAGCGCGAAACCTTGCAATGTTCGCTGTCCAAAACGCATTTTCTCATGCAAATTTGATCGAAACAATTTGAAATTTGTAAGTGGTTCACGTTATAATTGGTGTGATCAAAGTAAAAAGTAAAATATAGTTGATTTCTTTTGTATTAATCTTATGTAACGTGTTTGTGGAGAGTTCCTATATCAAGCGACACGAAACCTTTGCAATGTTCCCTTTCCACAACACATACCGAAAGCGTGATGATCACATCAATGCTAATCGCACTGACCAATCTATTTTTTTAAATAAATTGTTTGGGTGCTATTTACAGTAATGTTTCAAAGCACAATTCTTACTCTTTGAGTAAATATACAATTAGAGAAAATAGGTCGAGGGTTGTAATCAAATTAATTCATTTCCTGATTGAGTATTAGTATTTATATATGAAAGCAACTACTTCACCCTCATGCTTTAAATTTAATGGAAGTGCGCACGTGCCGGCCATTTCCCCGACGTTTCATGTGCAAAGGTGGTACAACATTGGTCGTGACGTCCAAGCAATCACAAAAGGTGCTGTCATTTAAACCAAGATAGACTCTGCACTGAAATCGGGTATATAACTCCTTATGGGTGCAATGAGAGATTTTGGAGCATCCATATATTGTGTTACATTTAGTGATAAGACCCCAATATATATTTCTTACCTTGTATTTTGGCTACAGAACTGCCTTGAAAGTAAAAACAAAAGCCGATTTTGATTTGCTTAATTTCAATGTAAAACATAGGCTGTAAAACATAATCAATTCGAAATTTCACAATTTTTGTACCAAAGAAAATGATTCTCAGCTTAGTTATTTCACATGGGGATATTTTTTATATAAAACTTTACATTAGTGCAGCAATCAGAATTTTCATTTTTTTCGGGACCCCTGTTAACCTTTAACCGCGCGTAGCACGAAAAATTTGGAAATTTTATGGGTTACAGAGTATTTTCCGTATAAAGTATAAAG
>JAMKCH010001089.1:0-66715 GCA_023653785.1 Ophioderma brevispina | reverse complement strand
TTTGGCGAGTAATATTATTATTCTCATATCATTTCTTTCTTATGTTGAATGCTTCCGTTTGTTACGTTTGATGTTTGGATTTATCAGGCATTGTTCATGCAGTATTTTCGTCGTGAGAAAAGGGGCATTTTTTAATTATGGCCCTTAATCTGATCCGACCATAGTCACATTTAGAATTTCTATTGAATTAGGGGGTAAAGCAACACCCTCTCAGAACGAAGGAATCGTCGACCGCCCCCAAAACTTTAATGAAACTGACAGGAATAAAAATCCTACTAAGAATATGTTACTAAAATTCAAAATGGAGACCACAATCCGGGTCAAGTTTTCACACATTTGTATTACGCGTAACTTCTCCTAGTCTAGAAAATACATTTTGTTTCTGTTATTCTGTATTTTTCCAATGAAAACATAACATAAGCATCTCATTATTATCTACTGAAAATAAAATCAAAATTCAAGAGTAATACATGTGGGAAAAGGGTCAAATCGGCATTTTGGTGTATGTTGTGCTATCCTAGGATAGCACAAATATATTGATTTGGCTGAACATGTTTCTATTCTCTCATGGACAGAGTAATGGAGAGCATTATTTTAGGTATACTTAAAACAAAGAGAATATGGACTTGTACGAAGTCTGAAATTTCTCCGACAGTCAGCAAAAATATCGAAGATGAGGGTCGAACATCTTAAAAATTACCGATTTATAATATTATATATAAAAAATGTTTTCATGACAGAATCTTCACAAAAAAACGTGATAATCTTTAAAGCCCTGCTTCATGTAGGAATGTATGTTTATATCAGTGCCGACTCTTAATGTTCAACGCAGAAGAAACTTCTTAAAGCCGATATGGGGGAAATCTACACGGAGCGCAGATCCAGAGCGGCGCATAACCGAGATCCAGATCATGGGAGGGACCGTTTATAAGAACTCTACACGGAGCAGTGAGTGCGAAAGTACAGCACCCTTTAGAAGCGTAAAGTGTACCAAATGCTAGCGTAACCTGGTGATCGAAGAATACTTAACGCATAACCTAAAAGTATGCACTTACTTAAAGTGCAGCGACAGCCACCCATCTTTAATCATCCCTAATATCTCTTCTCATTCCACCTCTCCTTTTACCCGCGCTTTTTCCCTTCTAATTTTAAAAAAAAAAAAAATCTCCCCCCTCCCCCCTTCTCCTACCAAGCGTTGTCACACATGGACGCGTGCAGATCTGATTAGTTTGGCAGTTGCCCGTGTAGACCGCAAACTGGTACGAGATCTGGATCGATTGGATTATGCCGCTGCCGTGTAGATTGTCCAATGCAAAACCCATTTTGAAGAAGCCCCTCTTATCAAATGTTTGAATTGGGGGTTTGAGTGATGGTACACGAGATGAAGAGAATAGGACACACCGTAAATAATAGTGCTTATTCTTATTACAAAAAGTAACGCTTTAACCTTTATCAGATGGTCAAGGTGACATTGCCTGTTACGGCTAATATTCCTGCTTGTCTATATCAAATGTTTCTAAATAAATCATTTCAAAATCCTGACAAAAGAATATCATCTGGGCTGAAATGTTGCAGGATGTTTTGACATCTTCGGGTTGATTATTGTCCATAACGCCAAGAAATATTTTTTGCTAAGATTTCAACACAATAAAAAGATTTAAAATGAATAAAATTATCAACTAAATATTGGTAGTGGTTCAAATGTCCAATTATTTCAAAATTCTTACAATACAATATTCGGTCGTTGATGAAAATATTGGATGTTTGACATCTCTGTTAATTATTGTCCACATGCCAAATTTAAGGCAATATTTTGTGTAAGGTTCAAACTTGATATTTGTGTGGTTCATTGGCAGTATAACGCATTCCTTTAAATGGGTGTTCGTTCTTTATTGTATTGCACAAACTTCAAAATAAATTATAATTGTTTGGTTTTGCATAATTATGCAGTTTAGATGCATACCATCACTGCCGACAACCCTACGATATTAAACGAATCATGTTCTATACAACAATTTAGGTACAATAAAATAAACATAACATTCAGTCATTTTCTCATAACTAGCACTAAAGTATTTTTCCCGGTGTAAGAGAACTGAGAGTGTCCTTAATCTAGTTTTCTAGCTTAGGAGTAAACCGCGTCCTTAAAGACGAGACTATTAGGTCTAGTGCTGAAATAAGCGGTGCGCGAAGCACACAAACGAGAACACAATAGACAGATGGACACTCATAGTTCATGACACCTGTTTTGCCAAGAAATTCTGCAAAATTCACATACTTCAGATTGTTTTTCAAATATTAAAAAATGACTGGGTGTGATGTGTATTGCATGACTAAATTGTTGTCCACAACAGAATTAATTACTTTAACATGTTCAACTTGAAAATGGTCAGTGTCATCACACGTATGCACCGTCACAAAGACCTGCCGATTGCATTCACGAATTTAAGCAACATTTCAAAATTGAGCTCAGCTACAGTAAAGTTACATCATTAACTGCAGATAGCATTTCTCGAATAAGCTAAGTGCGTCTGTTATGGGAATAAGATGTTTGGTGCTAACATAGGTATGTATTATCAATAAATGGTATCTATGACCACAAGTAACTGTGGTCACGTGTTTGTCATACGCCTTCGAATTAATTAACGCGTGCATGCTCTTTAACAACCAAATGAACTACTTTAGTTTAAGTCATTTATTATTGAGAAGCCAACTTTCATAACTATGAAATGTACGATTTCATTAATATTGGTATGACTAGGGTATATGACTTCGAAAATTGTACAACTTGAACTGTTAACAATACAATTATTGTCCTAGTCGGTAAAACAAAGCGAGACATAGATATCCCAGAAAATACTTAACGTTTTGAAAACAGTAGGCCATCAATTTGATAAAAACGTCACGTGTCGGATTTGGAAAAAAAAGTTTGGAAACGACCCAATGATCCATGATGAATTTTGTCAACTATGTCATTACACTCTCAGCGTATGTTGTAAGAAAAGTCAATTCATTAAGGATTATCCTTGGTCTGAAGCCATACCTGACGTTAGACTCGAGAATACAAGCCTAAAGGTTTGCTTAAAACATTGTTAGGATTTTGTTCCTTAAACTTTTGAATATTAATAAAATATTTTATTACGCTTTTGTTTTTGTTACGATGGTACGCAAAAGTTCTTGCTTATCAAACTTTCTATAGGCAAAAGAACTGAGCAACATCGTAGCTTGGTGGCATCCGTTTTCATATCTGCTAAACATCTCAGAAAAGTTTACTAATTTGCGCAAAGTATGCTAATACTGGTATCAAGATACTACATGTAATACTACTGATACTATTTAAAGCACTTTGGAGCACACTCTTAACATCGATACGCTATGACACTCGCACAAAGATATACGGGCGATATTGACACATGATAATTGCTATAGATTTTTTGAAAATTAAATTTTAGATATTTTAGGTTATTTTCTTTGACACTATCTTTGACTTAACACGTTTTATACATTACTAATTTATTACTAATGTATTTCGCTTTCATTTCTTAAAGACAATTTCATTTCATTTACTGTACGGTTGTTGCACTAATTTTGCACGGACTAATTCAATAGTAAAGCTTTTTCGGTGGATTCATCTAGGGGTTGCTTTTAGCCGTAAGGCGAAAGTGATTGTTAACAACACTGGGCTTGTTACCAAGTCCAATCCCTTACAGGTGTATTTTACAGCCAACCTCTGGCAGATTTCGAGTCATTTAATCGTCATCAGTATCTCCCTTGACGAGGCCAACCATAAGCTTCTTGTAATCTCCAGATGTATCTTCTTCAACCCAAGTGGCAAGACCTTTCTCATACTTAATAAAGAAAGCGGCTTTGATTCTCCTTAGATCAATCTGTATTGTGAGAGATGATAACACAAGACAAACAAATCAAAACTACGAAGAAAAGTAAATCAAAATCGCTACACCTTGACTTTAATAGAGAATCGCTTCTGATAAGATTGGCACAGCTGCTAAATTTTTCTAATAACTTTACAGATTGAAATGAATTCCGGCTACACTTGAATTTTAGTTGGCAAGGTATAATTGTTTCAAAGTGCATTTTTGGGTTAATATGGAATCTGCGTATGCGCTTTGCCAAAATAAAAAAAAACATATGATAGTAAGATGACGATTCATATGAAGATGTGGTTAATTTTTGAGTGGGGCGATTTAATTGACGCCCTTTTTATCTGATGCAAATGGGCGAAATAAGAACGACATTTATTGTAAGGGAGGTTTAGCAAAATCCACTCGTTAAAATAATTTACTTTTAGGCATTATTTTGTAGAAACGGTGCCATGACACATTTTTTGCAAACTTTGACGGAATGGTCAGTGGGTGTTTGAAGAGTATAATTGCACACGTCAAGGTTTTGGGTTATACCACAAAAATATAATACTTATGGATGTCAATAAATTGAGCGGCAGAGCACTTCAACCAATATCCACCAATAATAATTCCCAAATTTAAGGGGGGTATGGGGTCTGACTTTGGTAAAAAATTGTTCCATTTACGAAAATAAGATAATGCAATGGCTTAATTGTGTAGATTGTAATCTACAAAGTGCTTTTTATTCGATCGCAATCGGACATTCAGTTCCCGAGATATGGCTGATCAAAGTGAAGCAGTGTACGGGAAATTTGCCAAAAACGCATAGTCTCTGGGCTATACTTTATCATGTGAAAAATTTAAATGGGTTATATTTAAGATATTTTAAAAGATATTATTTATACGCCATTTAACGCATTTATCTTGGCTAATTCGAAGTAAATAAATACTCATATTATTTTGTCCATAATTAAAGTAATTAAATGTACTGGGTAAGTGATTTTTATGTAATTTATTGTTTCTCGCCCCGCGATATTTAAGAAAATTATTTTAAAAATTAATTACAGGACAATGGATGCACCGATTTCGATGATTCCTTCATTAATAATTATGATAATTCAGTATAAAATGAATTTTTTTTTAAAAATCCATATTTCACATCAAAAGCACCCTCAATTTTGTCTAAATGTTTCGAGGTCTATAACTCGTTTCGTTAAAATACGCAAACAACCAAAACCAAAACGAACGTAACTAGAGAACGCTACATGCTATGCACATGAAATTTGGCATACATATTCAGCACATAGGGCTAGTGAACCGTGAAGCCCGATTTTCAAATTGTGTTCCAAATTCAAATTACGCCATGAAATTATGTGATTGGTCGATTGCCGGTTGCCATGGCAAAGGTATCAAAATCCGGCTTCATGGTTCACTGCGTATTTACCCCCTGCACATGCCACCCAAGTTTCGTCCCAGTAGCTTGTTCAGTTATTTAGTTACGTCCGTTCTAGTGTTTAGCCAATCAGAGGCCTTACGTGGTTACCATGGCAACCAGAGCAAAAATTGACATGAATTTTAAAACTTTGTGACATGGGCTACAATACGATGTGTAACATGTATATACCACTATTTAGGAAAATTAAGAAAAATCACTTCAAAATTCACTGCTTCAGACCCCATACCCCTCCATTAATAAATGGTTAGTATACGGGCTAATTCTTTTATCAGATTTCGGTAGTCATGACAGTATCGTTACCATTCTACATGAGACAGATAACCAAGTAGATTCACAGTTGGGAACATATCCAGATGGAAAAGGTAATCCCATATAGGTCTTCCTACCTACCTCTGATCTGCTGACAATGATGCGGATAAGCGTGTCGTCATCAGTGCCAGCTCCTGACATGGAATCGTGAAGACGCTCAGCAAAGTATTCACCTACATGCCTTGCACGTTTAACTAGATTGATGCAATTAGATAGCAAACATTGTATTAGTCATAATAATCCTTCCAATATAGGAACAAATGCATTATAATAGGCACAAACTTTGTACATCAATTACATGTTAATTAGCATGATTGGCATAATATTTGGTACTTTATAGATTTTTAATTACATTTTATATTACAAACAGGCCCGTACGCAGAGGGTGTGCCCCCAATTCCGCTAGAGGGCAAAAGGTCCACTTTTTGCTGAATATTTTTATAAAAAGGTCCAAAATTGAGAAATATTAACAAGAAAGTCCATTTTGTGGTGATTAAGGGCCGTATTCTCAAACGATGTTTAAAATAAACGGTGGTTAGGCCTAAACTGTGGTTAGCTAAACGCACTGTTTATAAAACCGCAGGTTAAATATTTTAACAAGTCGTTTAGCTAACCACTGGATTGAAACGCCGTAAATATCATCCACCTAACTGTGACTTATCTTCTCCTATAACATTACGTGCGCGTGAACAATAATTATTGCCAGACCATGTCCTTCCTGTGTTGTAATGCATTGTCAGGACGCCCACGGGTAAATTTCAAGAATGCCGCGTACGCAAAAGCTTAGAATTGTTTGAATGGGGAGACAAAACCCCGGGCCCATTTAAGCTGTTTTATGTCGCTGTGTCGCACTTGCTATCATCAATACTATAACAGATCAAAACAAGCATTGAAATAGAACAGGCAAAATGGACGAAAAAATTATACTAGAGGGATTCGGAAAAGAAAGATAAGAGAAGTAAAGGAGGTAACTGGTCTAACCACGATATCACATAGAGGCTGAAAATATCAGGGCATTTGTATAAAAATTAAGTTCAAGGTTCCAGGCCCCATCCTAATAAGCCTCGTCCCCCGAAGTCCCACATTTTACCGGAGTGGTCAACAATTTGTATCAGAAGAAAGCTACTATTTTTTCTCATTACCCTGTGAAATCTTATGTGCCAAAGGATGTGGTTTGGCAGTAATGCGCAAATTGTACCCAATTTTGGTCGACCAATCTTAATTTACACATACTCTATGGTGCTTACAAAATCGCTTTTCTAGCTCTCACATAAAAACGCATTAAATACGTCGGCGTGAAACTTTACAGTGGGTTTTTTGGTGAATGGCCATCTATCAAGATGAAAAACTTCATATCCTAAATCGGGTGGCCAAGCCCCCTTTAAACACAAACAAACACGCCTTAAACTCCCCCGGACCAAGTCTAATTTAACAACTTTTTAGGCAATGTTTAAGAGTTCGCTAAAATTTCCAACAGCATTTAAAGTTTAAACCATGCTTTGGAATTGCGTTTTGAGAAAGTCCAAGTTTTTCGAAGTCCCGATGCCCCCCCCCAAAAAAAAATAAAATCCTGCGGTACGGCCTGATTACAATGGACTGACTTTACTAAAATATTTTTATTTCTCTTCTTAGTTAAGTAAGTTCGTTTTGTACTCCTGTTACCACAAATCTAGCTTTGTATTCAACATTAACCAATGAACCATCAATCCATGCGCATATCATCCTGGTTGCTTCGATACAGCGCTTTAACATGATACTTATATTGTATGATTCAGCATTACTTCTAAACTAAAACTCAAACGCACCAATGGCTAGGTAGCCGTCTTGCAAATTGCCACTAGTCTCATCACGAATGGAATCTTCGATGTCACAATCCGCAATCTAAAAGGAAAATAAATGAAACATCAAATATAAAATCCTCATGTACCAGCTACATTTTCGTTTAGATATTCATCTTTGCCTACCCACACAACTAAATAGAGTACTTCCAGCATATCCGTATTTTCAAAATCCCAATGCAAATTATTTGTGTAAATATATCCCAAAGATGCTTAAAAGATTTAACCCTCTTGATAGTTACTGCGCTACGGTTGCGCCCAATCTGAAGCGAAAAGATTGGAATAATTTCCTTCCTAGTATAAGCGTAATACTGATTGTAAGCGCCATGATACTACGGTGAATGGCGTCCATATCTACCAGGTATTATTATTAAAATCTTTGACATTCTAAAAAATCATAAGAAGTGACTTTTTATAGTATCTTTTCATTTTTTTGTTTAGTTGTCAATTTTGACTTTCATCGATTGCCTAATAAACTTACACCCTGGTAGGCAGCAAAGGTGGCACGCAGCTGGTTGAAATTCCTGGTGACTAAGATTCGGTTGAATGTGCTTTCGTCTGTTCCCCATCGATCTTCACCGGCCTTTAAAGGGAAGGTAATGTGAGATTTGAAAAAAGCATTAGGTTTGCCAACAAAATCGACTGCAGAAATTGTACTTGCAGACTGCAGAAATACTGTAATGCATTTCAAAGTTCGATCATAGTTCACTGCATCTACGTCGCGGTGAGTCGCGTTGGTCGAACTGCAGTATCTACCAAAAACACTGCATCACGCGGTACAGGATTTGCAGTTTGTTTTGAGTTGCAGAAAATGATCAATAAAGTATACACTTCCCGTGTCAGGTTATCTATTTTTTTTTACAAATGCGCATTTCCTTGTCCCATAATGCACAAGTCATCAGATAATGCAAATGAAATCAGATAATGCATATGAAATCAGATAATTCTTGCGGATCATCAGATCAGCCGCCCTCATCAGCAAATCATCAGCTACCTGCTATCGGGCTACCTGCACGGACCAATACGGTTTAGCCTGTTACCGGGATACCTGCCCGGACCAATACGGTTTTGCCTGCTACCGGGATACCTGCACGGACCAATACGGTTTAGCCTGCCACCGGGCTACCTGCACGGACCAATACGGTTTATCCTAACGATTATCCAACTCACTTCAACATATGTGCAGTGCGGATATATGAATGAACCTTTTTAGTAAAAAGAAGCTCGAAGAGCATAATGCATCAAAGGATTAAGAAGTTAGAGAAAATCAACAGCTCTTACAAATGTTCTTTAAAAAGGCGAAAGATGGAACTGAAAAAGAAAGTATGATAGAGCTTCATATATCGATTCCTTGCTTTCGAGGGAATGAGCATTACATAATTTGCTAATATGGTACTCACATCGAACAATTCTTGGGCATCAGCTTGCGGCCTTGTCTTCATCAACGTCATCACTTTCATCTCTACCGCACGTTACATCTAGAAATATTTTATTATATTATTATTATAGTAAACCTTAGGTTGAATGTTTTTAATTACTACTTGCAAAAGATGGGGCGGAATTGTTTCTCAGCTTGGATTCGGATTCACTGTATCCCCCCCGACTACAACTTTAAAAGGGGCTTTTTGGTCGCAACAGATATAGGAATAAAGAGGTCCCTTCGGTTCCCTTAATCCCGCTCCTGTCACCCGAGCAGCATATCAAAGCATGATATATCAGTGGCGGTAATCCTGGGGGGGGCAAAAGAGGGGGCGCTTGCCCCCCGGGTAGCCAAAGGGGCGCCAAAAAGACGGAAGAGACAAAGAAGTACAGGGATACCTAAAAGCTTACCCTGCCGGGCACACTGACAAGGGGAACTGAAAGGAAACGAGTACGGACCCCGCCAGCCACCTTCGCTACTGTGCCTGGTTGCCCGGCCCCTCCCCCTTCCCCCGGGTTCCTGGGCCACCTCACGTTGCCATCTCTCTACCACGCTTATGGGGCGCAAAGGAAGAATCTTTAAGCACGAGCGCAAAAAAATTCGGTGAATGTGCACCAAAAATGAGAAATACGTATACCAATAGTAAAGGAATGGGGGCCAAAAAAAGCAAAATAAAGCGACCAAACAAGGGTTGTGAAAGAAGTTGGAAAGAAAAGTGAATACAAAACAGGTGCAGCAAAAATGAGAACAGAAAAGGAAAGCGGATAAAAAAGAAAGGGTGCCAAAAAGGAACAATGGTGAAGAAAAAGTTTAAGGGTTCGGTAAAAATGCAAAGGAATTTGGAGCTAACGAAAAATAAAGGGCGCAAAAAACTGAAACAAAACGAAAAGCGGTTGAAATAGTTTAAGGAAAAGCACTCAAGATTGCCAAAGGAAATTGGGCGTTTACAGGGGAAATAATAAGGGGCGTCAAAACAAAAAAAAACAAAGGAAAGTGGATAAAAAATAGGATGCGGCGAACAGCAACTGAAAACTGGCAAGAAAAAGGGGGATATAGAAACAAAATCAAGGGGCGTCCAAAACAGAAAAGCGTCGGAAGGAACGAATGTCCCACTTTAGTGCGACTATAGGGTCGAAAAAAACTGTCCATAATTTGCCGACACATTTTTAAATTTTCCGGCTCGCTGGCGCTCGCCGATAACTTTATTTCTATGGGTATTATGCATATTCAAGAAGACTGGATTTAAGGGGTGCCATTTTCAATTTCCACACGGGCGCCAAAAGTTCATCGCAGTTGCGCCCCCCCCCCGCCCCGTGGCAGTGGTGCGTCAAACCAGCTGGGTGGGTGGGCCGCAAGCCCCCAAACTGAACCCTTGCGCCCCCGCCAGCCCCCCCAAAATGAACTGAACCCTTCTCCTCTTTGTCGCAGTGTCTTATGGAGCAGGACCCAAATTAGCCCCTTCAAAAAATGTCTTGGCACCCCCCCTTCTGCCCCCCCCGCCCCCCCCCCCCCATTTGCAAAGGTCTGGTTACGGCCCTGCCCCGGGGGGTATGCCATCCTGGATACGACGCCTCTGGATTGAAACTTATCATGACATAGGTAATTTCGCTTTTCCACACATCGATGTCGTATATCTTCCATTTAACCTCATTCACTCGTCTAATTCTGTTGATAAAATATTGAATTTCTTCTTTCTCCGTTTTTTTTTTTTTCTTATCTTTTCAGAGTAACCACAACTTCAACATACAGCGGCATGGTACCCCCTTAGATACTTGAAGTCTCCTGAAGTTTTCACTCTCAGATCTTCAGACAATCACGAACTGGCAAATTCCCTGTTGAAAAGGTAATTAAAGTAAATCAATATTCAGTATTATTAATTTTCATATATAATGCCTGTCTCAAAACCACTCTCTGGTTTTTACAATATTCTATGACAATTAAAATGTAAAATAAATCAACCAAATCATTTTTGGGCACAACGGTCTTTCTCACTGGCCAGTTTTTTTCAAGGGGGTCCAAGTGGACCCCCTTAAAACTTTCTTTGCAGATAGAAATTTGTTTCCAAACCTCTGGTTCTTGAGGGGGTCATCAACAACTACCAACATAACAGTAAAAATGATAATTTGGTTATAATACCGATTCAAAATGGCGGTCCAAAAACCATTTTTTTACGCGCACTACATTGTCCCGGTCCAAAAATGAAAAATCGCTTTCCCGAAGGACTTTTCCACAAATTTTGGCTCTAATAGTAACACATAATACAGATTAACAACTGCTGAAATAAAAAAATAAAAAAGGTACTCCAGTACGATTTAAGGGGCGAAATAAATTTTGAAAGCGCCACCAAAATGCCATGGGCCGATTTGATTTTGTTTACACCAAATATGTGAACTGATATTTAGGCAAACTCATACCATTGCCTTTGGTGTTTTATATAGACAGTTTAGAAGATCTTGATCTGACAGTTGAAAGGTGGATTTATACCTCAGCTGTAGTAGCAAGGTCATAAGCAACTACATAACCATGCATACCAATTTTTGTGTTCTATAAACATACCCACCCAACCTGTGCACAAAAAGTATCTCGGCCTGTTTTTTTCGATCAGTAATTGGCCAAACGTCCAACGACCATTTTGAAAGTTTTCGAAATTACATTTTGTTGCCCTAGTCTTGCTCTTTCATTTAACCTGCGCTTGTAAAAAATCGTAACAAAAATGGCTGAGATAGAGCGGCCGAAGAACGCAAACCCCCCAAACCAAAAGTTGCACTTTTTGGATTTTTTTCAATGGTCTGTGTTGTACATGACAACGCCAACTAATACGTTTATAATGATTTACACAAGAAGTTTTTTCCGACTGAATGAGCGAGAAAGCCTATACTTGCAATATTGACTGTGGACACTGTTCGTGTCCCAGTCCTGTCCAATGCCCATTGAAAAAATACAAAACTGCAACTTTTGGTTTTGGGGGTTTGCTTCTTCTTTCGGTCGTTTCTATCTCAGCCCTTTCTCTTCACGCTTTTTTCAAGCCAGGTATTAAATGAAGAGCAAGACCTAGATAATAAAATGTAATTTCTAAACTTCAAAATGGTCGGACTTTGGCACAATACTGATCGAAAAACATGCCGATACTTTTTTTTGTGCCAGGTTTTAAATTTAAGATATTGATCTAACAGGTGCTAGGTGATTTAAGAACCCTCAGCTGTTGTAGCAGTCATAGGGGAACTTTCCATGAAAGTTTATTGGAAGCACTATAGGAAATTAATGCGCATCTAGAATAATTTCAAAATTAAGAAGTGCAGAATCATGATTATCCGATAGGGATGGTATTGATATGGGGTTTTTCAATCCCCGGTTAACGGTCACCTTGACCAAGGCCAAACCACCTCTAAACTACGGAATTCAAACCTCCTGAATCACTAGACAATACACTGTAAACTTGCTTACAAATATTAAAACAAAGTAATTTTATTATTGTATTGTGTGTTTAAATCAATCTCATTGAAACATATCGATTTAAGGTTATCACAATAATCAAGATAAATAAAAATCGACATTAAAGTTGTTAATTACTGAACTACTAAACTACTACCACCTGTGTGTGTTCGCGAACCGCCGGGCTGGCGCAAGATGTACTATAAAGATGCGAACTTGCAAGAGTCCGGGGCGAATTATTCCAGCGCAAACTCCAATTTCCATTAGTGGGGACTTTGTCCCCACTGACGACTTGTCCTTACTCTGAAGAAAAAACCAGTCTCCTGATGACCCCGAAGCTCGGAGGTCGACAAATACAAAGTCAAAAGGTGCTGTAGCTTGTTTACCCTTGGATAACTCAGAGGCCACGGATTACAAAACCGAACAACAACACCGGCTACACAATCGGACGAACTGCTGGAGCTGAGACTACTATGACAATGTCCACTATATGGGAGATTAGTACCTAATACGTGGGATTACTGTCACTGTCCACTTGAAACTCTGCTAATAACTTGGAGCAATATGTTAATAAGCTCTCCTAATACTTGGAGTAAAGATGTTGTGATACTCTGCTCATCCTCTCACCAGGGCTTTATATTCCTATCCCTCCTCAAACAAAACTAGAAGGATCTGGTCCACTCTATAATGATCAATGTGCTAAATAAAGTCCATTACATCATAATTATGGATTCAGCTCCAATGTTTCCCATATTCGAATGTTCATAGCCAGCAACCCACACACAGCACTGGGCCTGTAAGATACAGTAAGGCGCCATCTATAGCCCAGAACCTATCAACCTTGAGTTAGCTAGTCTGATCCCCTAGTCTCAAGTAAATTCCAGAACATTCTCCGCGGTTCTCCTGAATTCTAATTGCTACATACACACCAGTCTGCACACAAACCAAGTATATCCCATATTGTATTACTTAGACTAATTTATAATATTTTATGTGCTAAATTTATGCTTAATATTGCCGTCAAAGTGAAATAATCATTGCTAATTCTTTGGGTCTGTAACAAACCACAACCCGGCCATGCGAGACTAGCCGTTTATTGCCATTACAAAACATTATTGTCCATGGTACAAATTCACTGTCCAAATGGCTTTGGAAACTGATGCATTCAATTATACAGTGGTCTGTTAATGAAAAATGACGTAATGCCATGTTGACCGAGATGGTTTAAATCCGCTTTGCGCTATCCCTTAAACAGGTTTGTCCATTTTTTTGTATTATGTGGTGACATTGATAAAAAAAAAATCATTATTTCTGCAATATCACTGTAAAGGTATGTTTTGCAGTGTCAAAGGTAAGTTATGTTTCAAATAATAACGTTTATTTGAAATAATTGCTGGTGTTTTCATCCTGGATACTTAAATTCAACATCTAAGCGATCTTAGGTGTGAATAACTTATTTTGGTCAACAGTTATTTACTAGCTACATTTACTACACATTGTCCGAGTAAACTAAACTTTTATCTGTGGCCATCAAAATAATACCTGTTACCTCCACGATGAATGGACATGCCCTAAAACTTTTTAATGAGGTCTCAACTTATTTTTGAAAATTACTATACAATCCAAATAGTTTTTTAAATAATTCCCAGTTTTGTTTGTAGTGTGAGTTCGTTTTAGCTTATGTTTGAAATTTGTCTTGGCTGCACTAGATCGTTAATAAAAGATTTACGCATAAAAATCCGATATTGCCCCCTACAGTATTGTCAATTACGAGTCCACATCGCTACTGCGCAGACGCCCACAACAGTCATATACCTGATCAAAGGTACCTGTGGCACGTTTTTGTTGTATTTCCCGGATTATGCACAATGTCTGAAAGGTTCACACCGTTTAAAACAAACCACCTGCACTGTATGCCTCCTTGATTGCTTCGATTTCCCTAAAGAAATACAACAATATTTTTAACAAACAACAACATGATTATATACTGTAAATTCCATGAAATGAAAAATCATTTGCACAAACCTTAACATTTCAAGTCCGGTCTGACTACTTTCTTTTCTAGGAGCACATTGATATGATTATTACTACTTTTGATAACTCCAAGTACATATAATATGAAACTATATGGTTTAAATTTGGATTACTTAAATTATGGTGGCTAATTGAATATGAAATGCATGACGGCTGAATCAGGAATGCTGATTCAATCTGAACTTACGATGGCCAAATTAAAATGCAACTTACGATGGCTAATACCAAACCTTTATGATGCAGGCCGATGTATTGAACGACTAAAAGGTCATTGATTCATTCAACTTATACTTAGACATTCACACATCCTTTCCATAAAAAAAACCAACCTCGTTCAGTCTTTGCACCTGATTTCAATGATCGTCTGTTCGGCTGTTTCGCGTCCCTGTAAACCAAGAAGATAATTTTAATTCCTTAACTGCCATACAAAATGATTTGATAAGTAAACACTTGAATGTGATTATGTTTTATAAACCTATGGGATTTACATGTAATATATTTCAATCATGCAAAGCTTTTAATGATTTTAACATTGCGTCACTGTTTGTCGTTTCTTTTTTTGTAGGATCGATTCTTTCTGAAAACGTGTACTTTATACATTCCTACCCCACTACTATTCTATTAATTGTTTTATACTCTTCTTCCCTTTAATGCGTGTGGGACACCAACCTTTACACTAAACCCTGGTTATATTTATTTGACAAGGGTCTTTCTAATTCTGCTACAATTCATACGTACTGCCATTGCACGTCTGAGAGTCTTTGCATCGTAGACGGGAGAGAATCTAGGAGTGCTTCAACAGCTTCATTCAAAGTTGCCTCTCAGCTCACCCTTAAGTTCTTCTGTCAAATCCTGAAATGTATTTCCACTTAAAATGGGTATTTCATATTATGTCCACAGAGCTAAGAAATAGGCAGTTTCACACCCATTGCAACTGATCATCTGTCACATGTCAGGACCACAAGGTCAATTTATTTTGCTAATCAAACAAATCATTGCATACATGCAGAATTGAACTGAATTGATAAATATTTACTGGGCTGACAATAGTATCCTAAGCCTTTTCAGGTTACCATACATATCGTATCCAGACCTCTTGGATGCTAGGAAGAATTTCCTGGAATAGCACCAAACGCAGGTATCGATTGCCATCGACCGTACAATGGGCCGCCAGTGTCTTCCTAAACTCCACACTATTTGTCTAATTCCTAATGGCTTGAACATCTAAAGGTAAACATCAGAAGATAGCAAAATTTCAGGCATTTTCCGCAAGATTTTTGGCACAACAATTTCCACAACCCCCCCCCCCCGAGAAAGGCTTTCTTTTTTTTTTAAAAATTAAAAAAAAACTTTAATATTCAGAAACCCAACCTAGCCTCCCGTTGAAAGCATTAATTCCACAGTGATTTGAAATAAAAAACTACTCTTAACAAAAGCACCCAGATTAACGTCATGCCAAAATCATCCAAACAGCACCAACCAATACGACATCAAATGGGGGTTGACAAACATGGGAGTTCTTGAATAGGTGTGCGTTTAATCCATCTTTTAGAACCTGCGAAGCATTATCCTTGATCAATTGTACCACGGCCTCCCTCTCCCCTGTTCTTACACTTTTATAATATTTCCCGAGATAAAATATCGAACCAAAATCATTCGACTTGGAGGTAGATTCACAAGACCTTTATGTTTTGCTTGATATGTACATCACCCTTTCCCGTTACTTCACGTCCTCTGTATCCTACAAGTAGAGTCTAACCAAAAACTTACTTGCAAAATGTCATGTAAGATATTTAAATCAATTAAAGCCAAGAAATAAAATCTGAACTCAAAAGCATGCTGCAAAATATATGTCAGCCCTTTGACATTTCTTTTTCACGCGAGCGCATGTAAACATTGCGTTAAGGCTCACACACCTGCATTTATGAAAAGAGGCGAATAATCCTGACATGGATTGAAATATTAAAATTAAGTAAATTTCAATAATATGACAGACCTACTATAGCCGAAACATTAGATTTCTCATCGACCGCATCTTTTCAAAATGGCCCGCACGTCAAACCCCTTGCCGTTCAGTTTAAGAAGGAAGGTCGCAGCACTACTCGAGGTAATAATAAGAGAGAAATCGTGAGGGTTGCCAAACCCAGCGCAGAAATGGCTAAATTTAAATTTCCGGACCTGCATTTGCCAAACCACGCCCACAAATAATTAACCAATAAGCCGACAAGACCATGCGGCTATTTTGCATATATTGTTTAATGGCCTAGGCAGAACACATACATGTAACAAACAGACAACCCATCTATTTAATGAGGGTTGAATTGCCTAATTGAAGCAGTTTTGAAACGGAAAGTGCATCGTGAATAAAATTTGATTTCAAACATAAATAACCAGAACGACAAAAATTTGAGATAACGCTTTTCATGGATGCACACGTGTATTCCCTAACACTACAAACCACAAAAACGGCATAAGACAAGACTGCTATTAACACTGTTGCCACATATGCCGATTTGCAAATTGACGGTAAAATGTGCAACGACCATTCCCACAATCAAAAGTTACGATCTCCTACTGCCAGTTGTTGTGATTAAGCGCCTACTCCTTCCCTTAAGATGAAGGCAAATGCTTCAAAAAGCAAGAGATTGACGAGTGAGATTAAAGTTCTAAAACGCAAAACTGCAATATAAGCACAAAAGAAGGCAATTGAGCGGGCCATGCCCATCAAAAATGTGAATGTTTTGGTTGATTTCACAACCTTTGATATGAGCCCAATGTAGACTTAGCTAGAAGTTTAATATTATTATAATGATACTATTGCCACGAAAATATGGGAAAAAACACTCCCCCTCCCATGTTATTGAGCGATTTGCACAAAATGATTTTTTTTTATTTGCCTGGAATCAGGAATCCTCAAATCACGCAACATAATCCACCTTTCCATTTCAGGTTCATCTTTGCACCTTGACAATTACTTTGAACCATGCATGTTTAGCGCCACATGTTAGTAAATCAAACACCGAAGGAATGCCCTGCCTAGCGAGATTGTACTGCAGACGAATGATTAAGGAACCAGTTATCAATTGCAATTTCCCGAGAGAACGGTTGATAGCTTTTATCGCATTACCTATCTTTTAATTCCCTAAATATCGTATGGCACAGAACAGTTGAAAAAAAACACGGAATTGATTAGGAGACCTACACAAGCGATAAATGAGGTTGAACATATTAATTCGACCGGTGCCAATGGAGCACCCAACCTCTAAAAATATCTTGAAAAAACAAGCAGGGATTGGCATACCTGTAATTACCCAGCATCCATTGTCGCGATGGAAATGAAGCCATAAGTGGAATGGCTGACCTTGCAAGAAGGCGATCATCGAATTGCAACCACTACCAAAAAAGAGGAAAATCTCACAAAGTGGCCTTGGGAACATGATGCCCCCCCCAATGACGCGCTTTATCTAATAATATTGCGATTTATTTTGACTCCTTATAACTCTAAAATCCGCGGGTGTACTGTGAAACCTGAATGGCTTATTCTGTAGAATAGCCACCATATCCACTAGCTCTTATCACGTGTGATATGGCCACAACAAAATTACTAGAGTATTATGGACAGTACACATATCCCTGCCAATCCAAACCTTTTTACCGGTGATGGACCCGCAATTCTTCCCAATTTGATTTTTATACAAACATACCAAAGCTATGATATCATCTGGAATTGATTTAAGTTCAACCAAATTCACCTGCATACTAACCCGCTTCTATGCCAGCCTAATCGGATGAAAAAACCAAACCAATACAATTTGCAGTCAAGTTCAGGGTAGGAATAATATACCTGATAAGAAAAGAACTGCAAAATGGGGGCCACGTGGATGTAAACTACAACAGAGAATGGCGCGGACTAATTGGTTCGGAGCTTCCCTTTGTACCCAAGAGTCCCGGTTCAAATCTCAGTGGGGGCTAATAAATCCCGGATTATTTGCATAAGTAATACTGTATAAACTCAGATTACCCCTCACTTCATGGTTCATTTGTTATGGGCAAGGGAACCATGAAAGATCTCACTTGCCACTTCATCGTGTGTTTTGTATTTGGTTAGTTTGTTTGGATGTTGCAACAGTAATGCTGATTAAGCTGTAGCCACGAAGTTGCATTGTTTCTGTTTGAACATTTTGTTGTATGACCCTGGCATTTAACCTTTCGGCTACGATATGAGATTTAATAAACCAGATATAATAATAATATTATAACCAAACACGAAACTGCCTCTTTGGACGACTATACCTTTGAAAACAAAATTATTTCCCCCTTGTGTAATGTTGCATTTGCTTGCACCACGAATTCGTTGCACAGTTTTCATGGATAATTCAACTTGACAAACGCCCTTCCCTTTTAAAGAGGAATTTTTATTTATGGTAACGGCCCACGAAAAACAGTAAATCATTGAACAAATTTCACAGGAACCACCGAACATATTGCCCCCTGCCCCTGTATTTCTACTCATTTGAACGCAATTAGTATTTTAAAAAAAATGAACGTATTCAGGTTTCCGATGGTTCCTTATTTAGGACTAAAATTGCAACAACATTTCATAAACTACCCCACATTAAGATTTTAAGAGGATATAAACGGCACGAATATTTCCTGCCAGAAACAAAACAACGGAAATGGACTTAATTTTGCCTTTTGTCTTGTTCGCCTTTAAAATAATGACTCTTCCCGCCATCAACTACAAATTTCAAACCACAGGACCCTTTAATCTATTAATGCTTCAACAGTGAAGCCAAAACAACTTACCTCCCCTTCACTATCCTGTACATGAAGATTTGACACACCTGTTTTGACCCCATTCAAGTGGTTCTTGTTTATAGTTAGAGTAAATTATCAGATATTTTGTTTTCTTCCCGACCAACGTATAAACGTGACTCTCAAACAAGCTGTGGATCACAAAGGCATGACTGATAGTAATTGATTGGTTCATCTATTGAAAAACCGACTTAGACTTTTGACCACAAACTCTAACCCGCCAGATTTTAGTGTAACATTGGCAACTGGTTCATTACATTAACTCCGAAAAACCCAATTACCTTGCAATGATGACTCGCACTCGCTGAGGCATCGCTATAGGTATTGTTTGCGAATATTGACCATAGTTATTGTCCTTGCAACGTACAACTGTTGTACATTGGCTAACTGAGGCTGTTCCTTTCCTTGAAGTTGAACCAACGGGTGTTGATCATACGCAGGTCCTTGCCCTTATACCCCTCACGGTAAGCTTATGGCTTCGATCGCCATTTTGACTGCTACTGCACCAACTTTACCAAATTCCACGGTGGGTTCAACGAACTTTACTATACTTTCTTTACACTCTGGAGCTGCTTGATCGGCTTGATCACGGCCATGCGATATTGTCCCGTCTAAATAATGTTCTCATTGATTGAATGATTCATAACACTGGTTCTCCATCCGCCTGATCCGCGAGGGCATTTTATTTTGGCATGAAACTGACAAACTGCATCAATAATTTCTTGATGAGCTGATCCAAACAACCGAATGTTCCGAAGCAGAACTACTTGGTATTTAATTATTATACCAATGCTGTAGCACGAGTATCAAAACCTATAACATTAACTGGCACACGAACTGGAGAATCAATTGCGAATAACAAGTAAAATTCCAGTAGAACGCATTTTTTCGGAAAAACTGACCACACGTCCGCATTTGATGAAAACAGATCAAGTGTGATAAAACACCAAGCACTGAGCCAACGCTGCCAAGATATCACGTGCGTCATACAACCCAATACAATACCTGAGCGAACCGATTAGCGCTTTGAATGCACCTAATGAAAACCAATATCGAACGGCAAAATAAAATTACTGCCCTTGCAAGACGGCGACAACAATTTCTTTAGCCTGTTGACAAAACCCCGTTTCTGACGGTGCTCTCTTAAAACGTTATTATAGCCCTGTAATATAAAGTTATTTTAATAGTGAAGGACCCGATTTCATATATAACATTTTCTACATGGAATGGAGAACATGACCCCATACCCCATCTGTAAAGTTTCACGCAATATTCAATCCCTTTTGATAAAAGAGCTAAACAAGTAATTTTGTAAGGCCCATAGAATACTGTAAAGACTAAATATTGAGTTCGACCAAAATGGGGGGCACAATTTTCGCTCAGACATTACAAACCAAACGTATTTTAGACCTAAGATTTCACCAGGATCAAATGAGAAAAATAGTTTAGCTTTCGTCGGACACCAAAATTTGACATTTATCATGTTATTGAGTCTCGTAGACGTCCAAGGTCAGAAAACCTTTTCAAACACAAATAAACTGAGCCTTGTGCACAATGAATCTAAATTATATATTAAACAGTTTAATGATCTTTACTCGATTTGGTTCAAGATTGGTATGTCCCAAAACAAAAATTACATAAAATGTTTACAACACAATATTTAAGATTATAATTTACTTAGCAGTTGCTGTTGCCATGTGTTGAAAGCGTTGCAGTTGAATGACGATTATGTCTCACGGCGAAAGACTCCAAAACGACAGGCACAAGTGAAATTTAATTTAACCTCAGGGTATTATATTCCATGGGGAATCTTCTCAGTCACTGAAGATCCTTGTGTTCCAGCAGTTCAAGTACGACAAGGTTTAAATTTAAAGTCCCTCGATGATATAATCCACAGTATATCAGTCCAAGATAATCCCCACGATTTATATCTTCACCAATTTGAAATCCTATTGTGATTCCAGCACTTCGGCTTCAAAGACGATCGAATTAATTACAGCAACTCTGATCACATGGAATTTAATCCGGACTTTAAGGTTGGTCCTCAAGGCAGAGTTTTTAAAAAAAAAAAAAAACTAGCTAGAATTTGCTATGTTTATACTAGTGGATGCTGGCAGAGAGTCCTTCCAGTGATAGTATTTTAACTACTCACACGATAGATTCCCTTTCTAACAATAAATATTAATCATTCTCATGAATAAACATGACCCTGCACCATCAAATCAGATTTCACAATTAAATTACTCAGTTATATATATAAACTTTGTGGGGAATTCCCTGATACTTTACAATGTTTTGATCTCAAAAGCATTAATAACCAGTTCTCAAGTTTGGCATTCTTGGGGAATTCCCGACTTCCCCTATTGTGCAACTAAACAGGTGGCACTTAGCAAAACAAACAAACTAGGGGTATTCCCCTTCTCTCTTTATAGAAACAAAATACTTTTCCCGGAGAAAATCTCTTCTCAAATAAAATGAAGAAAATAATATTTTAATCCGAAAAAAGGGAGGCTATATAACAATAAACCTTTAGTCCAAACCTAACCAAAATAAGTTCCACTTCGCTGAGATTGTTCATTTTGTCATGGGCAATAAAGTTGGCCGCTTGTGACGTAAGACAAAAGAGGGTTTTAGAATTCAAAATTCCGCTGTAAATTCTGTGATTTACTCATCATCATTGTTATCTCAGAAAGACAATGGTACTCTGTTCATTCAAACAATGTTAGTAATTAAAAGAAACCACCCCAAATTTACTGGGTAATTAACAAATTTTTATAATTACGTTACGTTGTGTGACATTCCATAACGGGACATTCGGTCACGTTTGTGACCTTAAAACGGTAAATTTTGATTTTAACCCAATGCTGTTTGGCCAATAAACCAATGTTATACGTTTGGTGGAATGAGAAAACCTTTAGTACAAACCTAACCAAAATATATGGTTCCACTTTCACCAGATAGTTATTTTGTCATAAGGGGACAAATAAGTCGTCACGTTTGTGACCTCCGATTCTTTAAGTACCGTACTATTATTTATTTCAGAAAGATATTGAATTTGTCATTAACAACAATGTTGGTAATTAAAAGTAACAAGCAAACTTTACTTGGTAATTAACAAATTTATGTCACTAACGGTCACGTGTGTGACATTGGTGGTTACGTGTGTGACATCTCCATTGACTTAACACAAAATTGGTGACGATTGTTAATGTGCACCAAAAACGAAGTTGTATTAAAATCTTGTGTATTTCCGTATTCTCAACTATTTCAAACACTTTCATTACAATGTCATCAGTAATAACTTGCAAAGAGCAGTGCTACTCCTAGTATGCAGATTTCCTGTGTTGAAATAGGGCAAGTCTGCTAAATTTGGCAACTTCACCCCAAACTTTCAAAAGACACATGGAAATCAAGTTTAAGCCAGTCTTTATTAAAATTAATTGTTGTTTTCTTGTTTAAACTGATCATATTCATATTTTAACTGATAATAAAAGTTAACACTGCTACCTTCTTCAATATGACCAGAAATTTATGTCCTTCAAATACTAAAATGGTGAGCGCCGGTTACGTGTGAAAGAAGAAAGATCTAAACCATTTATTTTGTATAATGGAAGGTACATATAAACTGGCTTTTGACATGAAATATGAACATTAAAGAGACAGTGGTTTCTAGTAATAAAAACTGTCTTTTTGGTCACGTGTGTGAAATACCAAAGTTAATTAAACTTCTTTGTTAATTACCCGGTACTTGTCTAATTCCGATAACTTTTTAATTTGTCACACATATTTTTGACAATTAAAGTCCACTTCAAATTTAGGCCACTATTTCAAAACAAAAAGAATAGCTATTCAATATAAAAACTAAAAGAAGAAAAATGGTGTAATAATATCACTTTTTATCCCAAAATATTAACCCGTTCATTTATGCAAATGAGGTGGTGAGCGAACATTATTATTGTTTAAAAATGTCACGCAAGGAACTTGGAAGGATGGTTAAAATTGATAATGTAAAAGGAAAATGTGCAAACCATTAAACTCCATTTGTTCTCAAAAAGCGGCTTTAGATTTTGAAGATGACAGTTGTAAAAAATTGGGATTTCCATAATTATCAAACTATTTCAAACAAAACTTTCATTACAATGTCATTAATAACTTGCAAAGAGAATGCTACTCCGTGTATGACAGATTTCCTGTGTTGAAAGAGTGCAAGTCAAAAGGAACATGGAAAGCGCGGTTTAAACCAATCTTCTTAAAAATTGTTGTTTAAAAAAAAAAAAAAAAAAAAATATGCAAATTTTAACGAATAACAAAATGTTAACATGCTAACTTCTGCAATATGACTAGAAATTATACCAAAATGGAGCCTTAGTGCCGTCACGTGTGTGACGTAATTAGCACATCATAACTTTTGAAAGAAAGAATAACTAAACATCAATTTCGTGAAGGGAAGTACACACAAAACTGGACTTTGACTGTGAAATATGAACATTATTGAGACAGTAGCTTTCTAGTATACAAATGTTGTTCTTTTTGGTCACGTGTGTGAAATACCAAAGTCAACGAATTTTTTGTTTAATGACCGCATTTCCTATAAATTTGAACATAATTTAAAAATTTGAAGTCCACTAAAACACACATTTCTACTTTAGGTAATATTTCAACAAAAAAAATGAATAGATCATTCATATAAGGTTGTATAAATCTAACTTTTTACCCCAAATAGTAAACACGTTCATTTATGTAGTGACGGGTGTTGAGTTCCAATATTGTTTAAAATATCACACAGGAAACCTTTGGAAGGATAGTTAACGTGTTAATGTAAAGATACTTGCAACTAACCTTAATATTTTTTTTTTTGTCATAATGGTTCACTTTTAAGAATGACCCTATATGACCCAAGTAGTAACCAGCTACTAACAACGCTCTCTTGGACAATCTTTTAACATCTTGAAAACTGTGGAGGCCATTTCGAAACATGTATAAATCCCTGTCAGGGACATCCCCTTTAGGGTGATGTATGGGAAAATTCATCACTAATTGGGTGCAATGAAGGAGAAAATCTGCGGATGTCAGCTCATGGACTATGCCTCTTACAAGTTCAGAATGCAGAATGTGTTCTTATTGTTGGTTCATTGTTGCTGTATCGTAAAATGTTAATTTCTTTACGGATTTATATGTTAATATTTATGAAATGAACCTCGAAAGAAGGTGTAGGTCGCAAATCTATACGTAAAATAGGACGGCTCAGTCAGAAGATAAACAACGTATAGACTATAAAATAGGAATATTTAATTATCATCCCATTAAAGGGGTGACAGACCATGGTCCGATTTCAGTGATGTTTACTCAGCACTCACTCACGTGGAAGCATATCACGAAAAAATCAGATTCAAATTTTGTGTTAAAGGGATAAAAAACAGCGATAATGAGAGACGATAAAAAAATGTATGGAAAAATTACCAATTAGAGCCCAATGTGTGCAATTCAGGGGCAGTGTGAATCTGGGACAAAGTGGTGTATAATTAAACAACTCAAGTTCATGTCGGAAAACAAATGATCACAAAAATAATAGTGTATGAAGTTTTCAAGTGTACGAAGTTATGAAGAGTGTATGAAAATTTGTGTTTAACATTATCCAGCAACTCGACATTTGCAGTTTATCACAATGACACTAAAAAGCGGATTTGTTACACACCAGTTACAGAATACACAAATGACCAATAAAATGTAGTGTTTGCGGTTCTAACTGTACGGTTCGCAAAATCGCGCTTCAGAATCTGGGGACAGTTGCTGGAAAGACTTTTTTCGAGCGCTAGTGATAAATTTTATACGAACCAATCAAAAATTTCAGTATCTGAGAAAAGTCTGTTTGTTTTAATGCACGAATTTCAAGCCCGGTTATGTTAACACATCCATGCTGAGCATTCAATATTCCGAATTAGCCATCGTGCTAACCTTAAATCGTCAAGCTGTTTGGATAGTAAAGTTAACGCCAAAAATGGTGTACCAAATGGCCCGTGGACCGTGTTGTTTGAGTTCTGTAGTCGACCATATTAGAAACGTTTTTGTTCATATGAGACATTTCCAAGGCCTTAAATTTCTGTGGTAATGAGAAAGATAAGACTTCTTCGAATACAAAATGCCCAGTGTGAGGGAGTAAGACGTTTGTTGTGTGTGAAAGGGGGGGGGGGGCCGGCGCGACCAGGGAGAAGGCTTAATCTTGATCTGTTACTTTGGGAAAACAGGCCGTCACAGTTGGTAGCAGATGCAAGCTTCAACTTCCGGCCGCGTAAACGGTTGTCGTGAATGGCTATAAATTCACGTGTGACGGTGTGCGCAGAAAAAAAAAACTCGGATATTGCTTTGTAACACGACATTATGTGGTGCTTTTGGGTTGCTAAAATCTAGCTAACGAGGACTGGATATGTGTAATAATCAAAACTTTCTAAGTTTCATGCTCCTATGCGGATTTATATGTTAAAACGCAAAACAAACAAACGCATCCCGTAATTTATCATTTCCAAATATTGTGAACCGATATCAACCCAGCGCCTCACAATCCCGTTGTATGAAATAGCACTTACCTTTCCGAAAAATGAGTTAATTTTCCGTGATTCTTGTCTTTGTTAATTATTTCTATGACTAGAATTTCAATAATTTCCCTCTTAATCCGTCCCTGCAAAAATGAAATGGTAATATACATCCGTGTTATTCTGTAAGCAATTAAAGGGAGAGCACTCTAACTCTGGAGGGAAAGTCCTCCATCATGTCACCCATTTTGGAAGAAGGGTGCATTTCGTGATACACAGCCTCGTCCATGTTTCAGATTGCCTCCAACATGTGGAGATTTTGTTTACCATATGAACGTTTAGACTGAAATGAATATGGCAGCAAAAATCTTATACGTGCATATTTGATCTATTCCAGAAGAATTGTGGACTTTCTGTCCGAAAAGGACAGAAATTAAAAAACAATCCAAACCGGCAAACCCCGGGGTTCAGTGCTGATTTGGCTAGGAACGGGAAGCCCCCAAGGTTTATTCACACGAACTGCTGACAACAGGGCTGAAAGGGTCTTCACCCACATCGTAAAACTGCATTGCTGCCAGCTCGGGCCGGGGCTTACCGAGATATTCAAGATGCGTCCAAAGTAAACACATAACTGATAATAATTACTCATCAGAAACTACATCAGATACTATGCGAGAAATCGCTATGGGCCACAAATATTTCAATCAGTCAGTCAACCACTTTCAAGTTCAAAATGGCTGCCACACAGATAGTTTTAGAAAAATCCTGATCTTAAAAATATATAGGTTGAAAAAAATACGAAATACGTTTAAAACTGCTATAAATCTTCAAAACCACCGTGATACATGTTTACATTTTGGTTCAGTTGTTATGTGGTCATTGGTCAAAACAATATTTCTATTTGTCATGACATATCTTATTTTGATTTGCGACTGCTAATTATTAATTTGTACCACACAACCTCTTTAAAAGATTTCAAGATTTTGGCTGCCATATTGTTTGACATCATCTGAGCTCATAAATATGTTTATTCGGATCAATAGCATGGCCATTGTACATTGTATTTCACAAATAATTTAATCCATAACTTTTGTGTTTAAGCTATTCTAGAATTATGTGTTTATGGCGTTATTTTGAGATTGAAGTATAAGAACGACTTTGGAAGTGACAGATATTGATTATTAACACATTTCTTAGAGACACACGTGCGTTTCACTGTGGCTACTCATCTTGGATATCTTTGGAAAAGCCACGACACCGACCGCGGCAGCAATGTAATTTAATGATTGTGGGTGACACCCTTTCAGACCATGCATGTTGTTAGCAGCTACGGCGCTTTTTGTATAATAAACTTTCGGACTACCGTCATCTGAGGTTTGTTGACCAGGTTCCAAAGTACCCGAAGTCAAGGTTATCTATAGGTCAATTGCGTAGAATACAACTTATTGACCTGAGCACCAACCTGCTGAAGTCAATGTCACAAACGGGTGAACTGCACTAGTGTATATACACAATTTCTTACTAATCCCTACCTAGTCCCTCATCGCCTTCCTTAATGCGTCTGCATCGGCCTCTGCATCAAAGTCTTCCCACGCTAACATGGTTTCCCTATATATTTCATTATAATGAGAAAACGTACTGACATTTTGAAGGAGGTCATGAGATCATGGTTTAAGTATGTAAATATGAACAACTAATTGCATTCATTGTTACTAGGCTCCTTGTCTATGTTTTGTTATCGTTACGAATTATGAAAGGTGGTAAAAATAACACTGCTTTTGTCCTTGTTTTTAAGGAAAATAAAATTAGCTATGTTAAATTTCAAATGAAAATGAAAAATTTTTTTATTTTTTTTGAATTTTTTTAATTTGTTTTTTCAGAGAACTTGCCTTCAAAAGGGAATTTTGATAGCCAATCTTTTCGCGCAGGAGATTCTACGTTAGGCGTCAATAGCCATTAAGCCAACCCCGAGTTCTAAAGACATTTTATTTATCGTTTATTTCTGTGATGATAGGAAAGAACTCAGGAACTACAGCAGTTGTAATAAAGTAGCGTTCTTACTGACGGATAAGATGGATTCTTAAAGGCCGACTCAGATTGTGGAGCATATTTTTGTGCGAGTTACTTACATAGTCGTCTAGAACTAAGATAGTTACCTTTAAATGCTCAATTCAGACGTTTTTGAAATGATCGGGTTTTTTTTTCGTTTTGATGTCGAATAAAACAATTTATGTAATGTATAGAGTACCCTCACTGACCATAAGATAGTGTGTAAATAAACTTCCGATCCGGAACTTATTATGAAGTTGTGATTTTTCCCATAGAAGGAACATCCTTTGAGCTTAGCTATTGACACAGTAATTATATGTGGACAAACATTATGGAGATGCAAAAACACGATTTGTTTGGAAAATTACGAGCGCCATCCGGAAATCTCCGAGTCTGCCTTTTTTAAAGACACTATCAGTGATTCACTGTAAGATCAAATAGTTCAAATTTGCACTAATAGCTTAAAAGTGGAGGATAAGTCAGTAGAATTCTCTAGGTTATTTTTTGCAACGAAAAATGGACAAAAAGGAAAAAAAAACACAGCGTTCAAAGATATGGATCTCCATTCAAGTATGTGGTGTAGTAAGTGTCCGTACGGACAGTTAATGACTTAATATCCATTTTGTCCTTATTAGTACTGCATTGGGTCTTATCACTTTAAGATATGTTTCGGGTAACATATATTTGTTACAGACATACCAAAATCTGATTTTGTATGATTTCTGCGTTTTCTGATTTGGCAAATCCGCTGATAGTGCCTTTAATGGAAAGGGACGAGAAATAGATTCTGATAATACATTTTCCATATTAAATGCATAACACAAAATGCTAAACGGTTACCTTGTTTTGAAATTATCAACAGACTAAATTTCAATGCTTTGAACCACTTTGATTTATTGTTTTGAGCATTATGATGGAGTTTTGTATATTTAATATCACGTCAATTTTATGCCTACTTTTGCAACAAAAAGAAAACAAAATTCTTATCAAACACAAAAAAGAAAAATTTTAATTACAAACATTTTTATAGACTACTTGGCGTGTCCGCAAGTCCTTAGTAATGGCTTGTGGTGGGTCAGGATTTATTCCTGAGTAAGCTTATCCGGGCCGCGTGTATCATGATACGGACGCTCCTAACAGGCCCCTTGCATTTGAGACTGGGGGGGATTGGGAACAGTCAGGGGTTTACACCCTACTCTTATAATTATTCGACACTGACTGCGATTGCGATGTACATGTACATTTGACCTCTGTTACACGGGACCGGCGGCTTTACGTCCCCTCCGAAGGAACGGATGCTTTCATGATTAAATTGACCAAGTCCAAGTGAACCATGGAGAGAGCGGTATTCTGTATTTAATCAACTAAGCTGTATACAGATTAAATCCAGAATTGAGTCACCCGCATAAATCCCAGCAGTGACCCCGCCGGGAATTCGACCTCGGGATTTTTTTGGTAAATTTGCGCCACGCACAGGCAAGCACCCTAACCGCTAGGCCGAGCTCTCTTATTAAAGAAACCCAGGGAAAGTTTTGATACTTATCTCGACCATTTGGGATCAGAAAACTTTGTTTTTCAACAAACCATATTTGCTTATTCATTTTAGCATTGTAGAGGTATGTTATTATGAAGTTTAACATTACAGATGCCTACCACAAATAATGGAGAAATGGAAATGAGCTGTAATGTTCGTGAACTCCACTCTTGGTGTTACGTTAAAAAAAATCGCTAAAGTCCCAATTAATTCTTGAATTTTGAATCTATATTTTGACATACGTCGTATTAAACAACACCAAACTCCCGTGCCAATTCCAAATTATTTTACAAAACTATTTCATAAATAACAACCATGACTGAGAACCAATAAATTTACCATCTTTAATCATTTTCTGTTGAAATCTTCCATAAATCGCATTTTAATAATTCATTCTTTAAAAATTGTAATATTATGCCGAAGTCATGTGAAAGAACGCCATACACTAAATAGGGTTGACTCTAGCCAATATCTGAATTTGAAAAATGAATAGTATTATACTAATACTTACCGCTATTCGAGAGCGGCTCTTGCATTCGTATTTTAGATACACTGTAAAATACATTCATGGAAGATTTATATCGTTAGTGCTAATGTTGCCAACAAAAGCTTCCAGACATTAACATAGTCAATATTGTATATAGATGTATTTTTTTTTATTCCAGTCTAAAATAGAAATGTGAAAGGTTGATCTTTTCCATAGTGATATACTAGATGACCGTTACTGAGAGACTTGTGATACAGTTATACAGTTCACCAGTAGGTATTCAAACCTCATCTTCCATGATTTACATAATGAACAATACCATAACGTTATCGAATTATAATGTTTAAACAATGGGAGAATTATACATTGTAATATGCAATATACTATATGAATACAATAAGCATCCAAATTTAAATCTATATAATTTATATCATTATTACGTGAGTTTTAATACAGTTAGATGGTCCATTTAAAACACAACGATTATAGAAGATCTATATCACATGTTGACATAATAATACTTGAGTATGGGGAAGATGTGTGTGGGAGAGGCATTAAGATCAAATTGAACTTTAAGATTGACCCCACCCATTAGAAAGTGGGACTTATTGTGGACCATCAAAGGCTGCCAAAAACAAAACTAGACAGCACCAAACAAACAAACGGACAGGAACCTTGGTTTACAGGAAGTGGATTGTCAATAATGTGTATAATATCGGCGGTATAAAACATAACAGTTGAGATGGCAAAGTTAATGAGTGTTATAGCAATATCTAAGAGTGCAGCAGAAGAAGCACAACGAACTGGGGCTTAATAGAATGGTAATAGGACAAGATGTTGGCGGCAGCTACGGTGTACCGATTTAAAAGTTGAATAGTAGGATATACATGTTAAACCGGAGTAATGGGATGTTAATTTAGCCGCATGGAAGTTATGGATAAATTACGCGGGAAATATGTACATAAACCAAGGAAAACCCCAAAAGTCAAAGTATCTACTTATTAGTATTTGGAAAATAAAGTTGACTTTTAAAATTGAATTTAAATTTATTACTGCATTTGATGATTTTAAATTTTGGTCAAGGGAATTCCACATCCTAGGAGACCAGTAATTTGATTGAGTATTTATTAAGTTCAAGTTGGTTTAATTTGGAATAAAAGTGTTGGCATCTAGTGTTGTATTTATGAATATCTTTTGGGTTTATAGAGAAGTTTTTTCAAATGATTGGGGAGGTTTTTGTTAACATAACGGTACAATGAAGATTGGCTGTTTGAGCTTATTTATCTCGATATGTTTAATGTTTTTAACTTGTGAAATAATGCTTGGTATGAGTTAAATAGGAGAACCAGTACAAAATACGGATTGCTCGTTTTTGAATTTTAAATAGTCCCTATCAGTGAAATTGGATTATTTGAGTGAGTTTCCCGGGACAGTGATGATAGGTTAAGTGTAATTTTCGATTGCCCCAGCAATATTACTGTTGAAATAGAGGAAAGAACACTAAGTATTGTTACATGTGAACAGATATTAGATGTAGTGTGTATTTGAGTCTGCTAGAACACCAATACTTCTGGACACTTGAATTTGTGATCTTGGAGATATGTCTTTCCAGTTCATATGCTTGTCAATTACAACAACTCTAAGAAAAGTAGTAGTTATTTAACGGGCATTACATTTTGGAGTCATCACACAGTTCAACTAGTGTTGATAAAGACTACAGCTTGTTGTCGAAACGTCCAGATTAAGTGTCTTTAATTGATAGATTTATCAATTACAAGCGATCTGGATGAATCTACCCAATCAAGGTAGACGTTTCATATAGAATCACCACTGATGCAAATGAGGTATTGCCATTCATTCGCAATCTCTACTGCAACAACTCATACAGCGCATGACGGAATCAATTGTAATACCTCAATTTGCATCAATGGGACTTCTTTCTTATATGAACGTCTACCCAGAATGTATCCGCCATTACTGTGAGGAATTCCCAGCCCCACAAATCTAAACCATGTTTTCTTTTGTCTGTAAACCCGCTTGAGTACGTACGATTCAAAATCCTCCCTTATTTAATCTCCGCACATTTGGGTGAATTCAAGCGGGAAGGACCCCACCTGTGCTTGTCGTGAGGTGTCGGAATGTTCAAAACCGGAATTATGGTATACATGGCTTATTTGTGTAGCTAAAACCCATAGAGATATAGCCTTTTAAGAGGTGCCAAGAATTTTGGTTTTAAACGGTGAAATTCTGGGAACAAGCTGAAAATATCGGATGGTGCAGAATGTGTCTAGAATAACATACTAAAAGTCCCTAAAATCCTCTTTGAGCTTTTTCAGAAATAAGGGGGCCAAAGTTTGTACAGGGGTACAAAGTCAAAATCTTAGATGTCCTTAAATGTGTTTCCACCAACATTTTTGTCAGTCCCTAAGATCAATAAAAGGTATAGTTTGCCCTATCTACAACCTGTAGTTTAGGTACTACAGACCTAAATCATTTCAAGGTCTCCTGGGGGGTAAATATTTCCAAATGATCCAATTTCATTGAAACCAGATTTCAATTGCTCGTAGAGTCATAATAAAAACATAAATATTCAGTCTAATCCACCGCAGTTCAATATTGGCATATAAGAGCAGAAAGCAGTGACCCCCCTAGAGCCTGTAGAACCCCATCACCACTTGGCCCTTTAATTTTGCAAGTAATGACCATCACTTTTAAATATTCAGTTGGTGTTCATGTACAACTAGATGAAGATAATTTGACACATCTTTCAAGAAGATCCTACCATTCCTGAAAATTTTACCATTACCCCCAGGATGACCTTGAGCCTTTTAAACTATATTATTAACTACAAGCCATAGATAGGGCAAACTATACCTTTTTAAAATCCCCCCCTTGGGACATGACAAAATGTTGGAACACATTTAAGGACAATTGAAATATTCCTTATTTCCGCCCTTAACAAACCTTTGCCCCTTAGTTCTGAAATGCACAAGATGGATTTTGAGGACTTTTAAGTTATTAGATTCTAGACACATTTCTGCACCAATTCTGACATTTTCAGCTTGTTCCCAGAAATTTCCACCTTTCCATTGTTTATTGTATTAATCATCCTGGCCTATTTCCAAACCAAAATTGTCACAACAACTTCCTGAATTCCGAAGACCTCACAGCTAAAGAACCATTATTTTGGAACTCTTATAAGATCCTGAAAAAATAACGCCAAAAATAATACAAATACAACGGACGTAACTCTCCATGCATTACCAATACTTTCATCCCTTGGAATGATTTAGTATTCGCCTACGGATTCGGCAACGTTAACCATGGAAATAAACCCCAAAGTTCCGGGTGCCGTAATTTAAGTGTTACAGAATACTAAATTCCTCCCCATGTCCCGTGTACATGACCGAAAACAAATTCGATGTATGTAAAATGACATCAGAATCATCAATCTAGGCAGACCAACACAAACCATGATTGGCTCTATGCTCTGCGCTTGATACCCGTTGTAACATACCTCATCTCCTTTTTCTTGATGTTTTCTCTTCTTTTCATTTTTCAGGTGGAAAAACACACTTGCTTACTAGCCAAATTTCGGAGCGAGGCGTAGCGACGTAGTTGGTTGTAAAAGACTGATCCGCCTGGTTTCGCACGGGCTCGAAGGTTTCCGTCAATGATTAAATAACAAGGTACAAAGGTTTAATTGTTTTATCATATTCCATATAACGACAAAGATTTTGTAATTGGCTCGTATTACATATATGTCTGCACTAACCTATTATTTTAGTGGTTTTGAAAGAACAAAGTAAAATATTTTTTAGAGCACGGAATGTAATCCGTGTTGGGTCCTAATGACATAAGAATCTACTTGATTTGATGTAGTGTAAACTTTTGGCTACGTTTATTAGCAACACTAACCGGAAATATATCTCGCCCTTACCTCAGTTTTATTATAATATTGTTCACATGACTGGATATATTATTCGAGAGGACATAGCCCCTATTACCACAACATGTTATGTTGACTTAATTACAACACATGTTTATAAAATGCATTCATATCTTAAGTCACGTTGTTATGGCTACCACCTAAATCAACAATCAAAATATTGTAGTAATGATGACTGGTTATTTTGTTATGTTTTATGTTAAAGGAATGTAAGGATTGTCCAAGGATAAAAATCGTCGTGTGAGTGTAAGAAGATCGTAAGTGCAATAGCTGCCATGTGATACATCTGTGTGCTGCCATGTGATACATCAGTGTGCTGCCATGTATTAGGATGACTAAATTTATCTCTCCTAGAGTCAGTGGAAAAAAAAAAAAAAAAAAAAAAGATTTGGCATAATTTAGTATGTTTGAGGGAATTTCATACAAATGGCAGCTATTGCACTTACAACCTTGTTGTACTAACATGACAGAATGTCTTCTAATTATGGCTTGATTGTTGAAGAAGACCTAATTTGAGCATGGGGGTCAGGGTTCCCTACTTAGATTCTAACATGGAGTCTTATTGAACCGATAATTTACAAATCTTCAAAATCATGGGGACCAATGGAAATATCTGGGTCTAAAACAGATTCTTCTATAATTTTTTCGGTTTGGTCCGTGGAATAGATTTTAAGCACTGCAGAGTATAGAATTATGGTATCTTTATGGAATCTATTTTGACACCATTGGAATTTATTGTGTCCATTGAATTTTCTGCGAGTCATGGAACTCAAAATCCTATTAACCCCGTATTAGCGGAAACCCTGAAGCAGTTGGGATAAACAAAAAAGGTATTTTTGAAAATTACCTGTAGGCCAAGTTTCATATGTTAAATATGAAAAATACACTTGCTTGTGTATGAATGGACTTAGGGATTAATTTATCCTATTCGTGTGTTCTCACAGCATCCGGTGTCTATTTTGAAGAACTTTGTGTGTGGTGCGCAGTCACTGGGGGATCGAATCCGACCGGCAGCCTTTTTTCTGAGCTTGCGTGCACCGTCTTCTCTGTAGAAATATAAGAATTTAATTACATTTCTTTGTGTTTTTATATGAGCGTATAACCATTTTTGAGTATGTATTTTGTATGAGTCCTCGATTTTTGTATTTCAAATGTTTCAAATAAAAACCAACAAACAAACAAATATTTAAAAATAAAACTAAAAGCACTCATCTTTCCAAATATTTCCCATCCCACGCAAAATAATTGAAGTTACTACAACAAACATTCCAACTCTTTGCCTTATGGCCACCTCACTCTTAAACAAGTAAAAATTGTATCTCAGTGTTTTTTGATTCATCATTGATGATTGCTTGATGTCATTGAAATGCAAATACAATGAATCCTTGACCAATATCAATTGGGTCATTCAATTAAGCATGCATCAAATCCATATATTTTATTTAATAGATCTTAACAATTTTTGTGATACTATGTATATAATTTACGAACCTTTAAACTTAAAAACTACTACAACACCCATTCATGTTCACACGTCGACGGTGCTTTGTTCTACAAGCCATTCGATCATTTTTGTTTGTACATTTCAAGTTCGGTGCCTTAACTTAACATCTAACACTGATAAAAGCGCCGTATTATTAATAATAAGATCCTTTAAAGGAAATATGCAAGATTTTGTCAAGCTCAGTTTGACTTACATTCATAAAATATATGTACATTACATCACGAATTCCCGACAAAATAATACAATTTGATGTAAAATTAACAAAATAGAGGCATTTTACTTTTTGCTTTTGTGACATACAACGAAAACGGGCGGATTTTTCGCCATGCATCATTGATCAAAAAGCAGCCCAATTTTGCTCTCCTGGTGACGTCAACTTGATGGACCAAAACATCGTGTTGACTCGGAATTGTATTTTTTGTCATAAAAAAGTTAAAAAACTTAAAAAAAGCAAAAAATAATAAAATTTGCAAATAAGTTACAGAATGACATATTTTGTTCATTTCGTTGTGTTTTAATTATTATTGATATAAAAAAAAACACATCGATCGCAGTTCACGGGGGGTAGGACACGACCTGCTCGATTTGGGCTTTGGGGATTTACAAACGGTAATTTGTGGAACTGCTACGTGCAGTTACTATGGTCGCCTGTGTCTAAGTTGCATTACAAAATCTCCTCTTAAACCTATAGTTCAATACATCTTAGTAATATTCATGATAAAAAAGGATAAATTATTGAATTCAAAATCCGTCGGGGTTAGTGGATTAACCCACTGCAAAATAGTGTTAATTTCCAATACGGTCATTTTTAGATTTAAATATTCGTGACCGGCCTAGACTGTAGGCAAGTCTGAGTGTAACCGTACCGCGAACGCAGTAATTAGGACGGCCATCTACAGTTAAGTCTTTGAAAGGACTAGCACTCGAGTCGCGGCCGGAGTGTTGATGCCGATTTGAAATTCAGGCTGTTGCTGGTAGGATGGCACATGTGGATTTGTCGGAATCGTTCTCGAGTAAGCTATTGGGCGGAAAGGAAAATTAAAAGGGCAAAATACTCAACACATGTGGACAACTATTTTCAACTTATTGATTTATATGTAATCTACGTTACTTACAGCTTCCATCCATACCAAATTTCCAAATATCAGATCATGACTATTCCTTAAAGCAATGGAAAATGAGTAAACCACTAAAACTCAGATTCTCCTCGTAAAATTATAGTTTTCATGAGAAAATGTTTAATGTTATACTCTTCGTAAATGCAACGACCCCTACGGAATATTTCTTAGCAGTTGGGTTTTTTTGGGACTTATGTGTAGAGTGTGCGCCTTCCGGATAAACTGCATGAATTTTTGCAACAAGTACTTTAGAATTGATATGATGGTCAGCACAAAGCATTGCATTGATAATCCATAAAATTGATGGAAGCACTTGCCAACCCCCCAGCTTGGGTTTCAAGGTTATACACGGGGTCAAAAATTTAAAAATGTTCTGAATGTGTTAAAACGCACACATCATGTTTGTCTTGGTCACCAAGTATCCAAAAAGGTATAGTTTACACGATTCTATGCCTATAGTTCCGGAGTTGTGGGGTTAAAAAACTGTAAAAATGGTGAAATGCAAAAGTCAATTTTGGTGTGGGACATGGGTCAAAAGTTAAAAGTCGCTTTGATTCAGTTAATATGTGGTGCATTATTGTTTCCCTATCTTAAATGATTGAAAATAAGGAAAAGGTTACCTTATCTGTTGTGATTAGTTTTCACGTTATACACATAAATTAGTCACAGGTCAATAGAATCCAATAGCTGCCAATAGCTGTTGACCTTATTTCGCCATTTTGGTTTAAATAACCAGACAAGTAAGAGTCCAAACTATTTCCTATATTCATTGCCTAATAGTAAACCAAACAATTTGAACCACATTTTACAAAAAAATGGAAGCACCTTTTAATTTTTGCCACGTGCAGTGACTAGCAAAGAGGTTCTATATAGATAGAGAGGCGTTACGTAATCTTTAGAAATTCAATGTCTTCCGCCTGTTTTGCCGAACACAAACAACTAGAGTACCAAACAATAAGCTAACATAGAAAGCAATGGCGCCTCCTCTTCTTGCCCAACTGTGGGTGCCGCTTTGCCTATACACTAATCCGGTAAAAAAAAAGTTTTGTTTGAAAATTTTACAAATTGATGTATGTGTTAGAGGTGGCCGGTGTAATAATAAGTGCACCTGATCATTGTGCTCAGATACGCTTTTTTTTCTCATATGCAATGCGCGCGTGTAGGTGAAAAGATGTATTCATTGATGCGGTTTATTATTTAAATAGACGACTGACGTTCCTTCATTCGTTTTGTGCCATGGTTAGACAAAATTTAAGCACCCAATATCACCCAACAACTCCAACAACTGCTATTTTTGCGGATTGTTTGTATCGAATTGACATTATGTGTGTTACAAGCACCCAAACTATTAATAATTATTCCGTGCAATATTCACATGTCACGCCCAGCACGGACGAGACTGGTTTTGAATGGGCTTCACCCCCTTGGTGACTAGGCCAAAATGATAAAAAGAATACCGCGGAGCAACTCTACATGTGCAGTCGTTCAAATCCAGCGCGAAAGAGACTCGTCCTCGTTCGATATTTCTTTAGAGACTGTTGCGACCACGTCCCTTTAATCTCTTTCTTTTCAATACCATTCATATGGATTCGGGCATTATGCTCTTCAAATTGCCAGTGCAATACACGGCCATTTGCAGGACCACAATGGTTGTTTTCTTCATTGCAGAAGCAGACACACAGGTAGGAAGTTGATGTCAGGAATTGAAAATAACTCTTTGGTATTGCAGTCCAAAAAAGTACTCTTCGCTGATGCAGTGCGCATTAGTATCTATTGGTTTCCTGGTCAATCTTGGCTCATGCATCGGTTCCAAATTATGATATGCGCCCATAGGATTTTTGTTGTGATCAAAATGTGGTCAGTGGGCTCGTACCAACGTTAGCGTGGGCCACTTAAAAAAACCGGCCAACGGTCTTACGCTAACCTTTGCTCCTACATCAGCAAATAAGTTACTTCCAATGATACTCTCAAGTTGTTTCATGAACATCGGAGACAAATGACATTTTGTACAACTAGTTGAGTGCGAATCACCAATCAAATATCTTGTTTAAATAGACGACAAAGGAGGCTGTTTCGATAATTGCAGAATTCCTACCTTAAGAAACTTCATCCTATGGAGTCTATAATACCCAGATGCGATTTGCTATTGTTGATAAGTTTTAAAATGACCGCCTATGGTCCAAGAGATGATATCATTGTTGTCGAAATATATTTCAATAAAAAAATTGAAGCTTTGAAACCAGTCTTTCGAGATTGCAGGCAAGATGTGGATTGGGTAAACTTGCAACTCTAATAACATCTACAGGGAGTCAAATATTTTGAAACCTAATGAAAATGTTTTGTCATATAATTGCAATTCAAACAAGCATGCTTATAATAACGAGAAACAAAGAGTTCGAGGGCAATAAATTTGCACGCAAGAACAGTTCTGGTTATGATTATCAAAATTTCCATTAACACGTTGTGTGATGTGGTAGCGAAAATGCTTTACTCCATAAATGATATTGATGTTGAGTATAACTTGCTGTGATGTTCAGATGCGTTCGTTCTCAATGGTAATGCGATATTCGGTTGAATGAAATTGAGAGATTGGTTATCCATAGTGATTGTGTTAGATGATTTGTGTTTTGAGTTGAGAATAATGTAGTTCTGAAATAGTGAGTTTAGATTTGACTCCCGGATTTGAGTCCGAAAAGGAAATTGTCGTCAGCAAAATAAAATGTTGAGTTAAAATGTGTTTTAGAGGGTTTAGAGGTGCGACTAATGTCGTTTAATATATTCAGTTTTCAGTTTCAGGTATTCACCAATATGTTATTATCATTGCACAATAAAATATAAAAGTGGTAAGGTGACGGAACGCAGCGCGCGAGATGCTACAAACTTGAAAATGAAAAAAGTCGTAAACGGTTTCTGTTCAAGAATCAAGCGGACGCAAAAACATAGCATTTAGTAAAACTTGCCTCATCCACTGGCCAAGATGGCAGTATGGAACATGACCTCAGATACCTTTGACCTTGGTTTCATGACCTTGCCGGGAGGAGCAGCGGAGAGAGGGACCAAGGGGGTGGGGAGGACAGGGGAGAAGGAGAAAAAAAAGGGCTGACGGGTGTCGCGACCGGCGGGAGGAAGGAAGGAAGCTTTTACTTAATAAAATGGTAAAATGTTATAAAAATGGTCCAATTTCCATTTTGTACAGGGGGTTCTTTCTTCCTTCTTCAAAATCAGAAAAGTAGTTGCTCCAATTGGGTAAAATTAAATAATAAATTGAAAAAAGAAATGTTTTTTTTTTTTTTTTTTTTTTTAAAACGTTTTTCTAAATATAAGGAAATAGTTTGCGAGCATTGCCCAAGGCATAGTTATCAGCAAGCAATATAGGTGATAGGGCTAGGGCAAAATAATCCCCAATTGGCGGTTGACCTTCTTGGACCCGTTATCTCGGTAAGTAAAACATTTAACATAATCAAAAACGGTATATTTTTGGGGGATGTCATTCTTTCCTCAAAACAATAGTTGGCCAAAGAGATTTTTAAAATATAATCAGATTTAACTTTTAATGTTGACACCTGTATAAATGAGAGTTGGACCTCTTTACAATTTAGCGTTTTTACCCTAATGAACTCCAAAAAACCACTGGTTCTTCTTTCTTAATGGTACAAGCATAATTTTTGGATTCCTTATGGACTAGAATGGACAATATGGCGTACATTTCAACTTGGACTGGGAGCCATTTAAGCAGTTTTCAATATAGAGGGGTCCATTACTAACTTACCAAACCTGTAAACCTTCGCTTGGGTGGGGGGGGGGGGGGGGGAACGAACTCCTTAAATAAGGCTATTCTATGATATTCTTAGAGGAGGAGCAGATATATCATAGGGGCCTTATAAGGAGTTCGTTTACCTCCCACTACGCACAAGGTTTGAAACCTTGGGTAGTTAGTATGGATCCTGTACATCAATGCTAGGTAGGTATAAGTACTCTCAAATTGTGGTATCACTTTTTCAATCATGGGGCCAATTTAAGTTTACACAGGGGTAATCTCTCAAACTTTTTAAAATTGCACCCCAATTAACCAAATCATGTTGAAATGTAGCCAATTGCCCATTATAATCCTAAGGATTCAAGAAATGTATAGTTTGTACACCTACGGACCATTGGTTTTGGAGTTATAAGGTTAAAATGGCTTAAAGGTTTTTAAAAAAAAGGGTCAATTTCAATTTGTACAGGTTTTGTCCATTTAAAAGTTAATCTGATTATATTTTTTTAAATACTTGCAAGTTATGACTAGGTGACGGTAGGAGGGAAGAAGGGATCTGGTGAGGTTAGAGGACCTCTACAAAGGTTTATACGTTGTTGTATTATGTTTAATGCTTACTTACGGGGATAATAGGGTAAAAGACAGGTCAACACCAAGTGGCTATGTTGACCTATGACCTATTTTGTCCCAGAACATGGTAACTATGCATTTGCAAGGATGATGGTACAAACTCTATTCCTATTTTGACTCATTAAAGCTAGATTTGAACAACTTCTTTCCTTTTTCAACAAAAATTGGCAGCAGCAACTTCGATTTTTTTTTTTTTTGACCCATTGTATGGACAAAGAGAAATTGATCCTTTTTTACCATTTTAGCCCAATTTTTACCCAGATAACCCTAAAACCATTGATGGTCATAGTTTGGGAAAACTATACAAGTTTTGAATCCTAGACTAGACGGACAATATAGCATACATTCAAACATGTACTAATTTTACCCCCTTATTTAACAAAGTTTCCCACATTTACCAGAGCAGGGGTGTTGGGGTTGGACCCCAAATGTCTGAGCAGCACCTTTCAAAACTATAAAATAAAACATTCTTCAAAAACCTTCTTCCCCAAACGTCCAGAAGGGAGTCTCTTTATAACCCGTACTATCATTTTCTTTACTGCGCTGCTCTGTCCTCAAAAAACCTTGCTTGCTCGGAGACAGATGCAGGATGGCGATCTGTCCATTTCATATAAATCGACTTTGCGAAAACATTTCGTGTCGTCGGAGCTTTTATCACGGGGTCGATCATTGTTTAGGACTTTTCGAGAATTTTGTCTTTCTAGAGCAATTTATTTTTGTTTCTATTGATTTCGAGTTGTTAGTATAACCTAGGGTACACCAGAAACGAAAAACTTGCAGAATTGCAAAAAAAAAACCACTGCCTTTGCAAGCATCCGACAGAACAAGAATGGACTCGCAAGTCGATTATATTTGAATGATGAAATGGAAAAGAGGAACGAAAGCCTGCATCTATCTTAGAGGCAGCCAAGTTGGGATGAGGGGGTATGGCCGCCGGCGCAGTTACCCGTCGCATGTTAGTATAAAGAAGGAATAAAGCCAATGCAGATGGTAAACGATAATAAATGAGGATGATGATAATAATGATGATGATAAAACACTTGCTAGGCATAGGAAAAGGTAATCCCTGCTTTAATCGCGTTTTCTGTTGTTTACATTTAAGGTTCAGGCTTCTAGTTACCCTCACAAAAAAAAACGGAAAGTAGAAAAAAAAAGCTACCATCCCATTTGGCTTCATACTGGACTTCGGAACTACCTACATCTTGTTTGCCGGCACTAAATATGGCAGCCAAAATGGTAAAAAACGCTACAGTAATGTATGTCATTCTAAATGACAAAGCCACGGTTTAATCATGTTAATTATTGACCATTTCGTTACAATTAATCCGTGGTCCTTTTTAACACATGGACAGTAGTACAATCTCGGGTTTGTTGGTGTATGTGTAAGGCTTGTTTGATTCAGAAACCCGCCCAGTGCTGGTTTTGCTTCGACAGGATAGTACTCAAAAATTTATAAGTAAACATGAAAACTATGGCATATCTGTATTTAGTATGAGAAAAATTAATTGTGGTGGGAAAACTGTTGGGGTGTGTCAAACACCCAATTGTCACACAAAAATGCTACATTGTCATGCGTGTTACATTAAAGGGGAAATTTCGTGATCCACTGCCTCGTCCCAGCCCCGAAATTACTACCCGCCCTGGGATCCCTTACCTTCAATTGATGATTTGAAATTGATTATCATCTGAACCATTGGATTAGTAGTATGTGATGTACCTAATTTAACGTTTTTTGCAGATTAATTGTTATTCGAACTACTCTAGAAGAAATTCGTATTACTGACATGTGTTTTGTACCATACAGTATAGGTATATTGCTATGCATCATGGATTGATTAAAAAACTCCCTCTGGAAGTTACCCCAATACCGTGGTCTTTTAGGGGGGCATGTAAGGGGCAGATACAACATTCGCACATATCACAACCTAATTGTCAGAATCACTCGTGGTTTTGTTTAAACAACACTTCTTAAAGGATATCTGGTGTGAAACCATAAAAATAAATGGTGCAGGGATCGCAAAAATGCACTTAAGTTCTTGCATTAATTTACCGACGTATCTAAAGTACGAACACGCCTACTTCGCTGGAGTTTAGCGGCCCGACCTTGTTGAATTAACCTCAAAACCAAATCTTCGTATTTACTTAGTACTACAGCCTACGAGGACTCTTGTGTAGCAGCCACGTGAATGGCGGGCGATTAGTCACCATATCAAAAATTATAACAAATAGAAGTTGAACTCGGCCTACAATAAGTACAATTGAGTTACCACATGTCCGAGAATTTACTCGGTATTAAAAGACAAAAAAAAAAAAATAATAAGGAATATAAAAAGTCCGGTTCGGTCGGTTATGTTAGGGCGCAGCGGGATTCGCCACACGAACAAAAATCGGCGGGGCGTTATAAGTACGCAAAAGTTAATACGGACCATCACTCCATAATTTCTGTTTCGGTATACATGTACCTGGTCATATGGGCCGACACGACTAAATAAACTTTACATTTTTTATTGGGGGGTATTTCATAATAATGATGAAAATGTGGTAAAATCATACGCATGAATTTCTGTGCCCGGATTTCAAAAAATAATCTCACAAAACAGTTGTGAAATGTCACAACCCGTTTGTGGTAATAAAGGTCGTAACGGTTGTATGGAAAGCTTGCAAACGCGTTGTTAAGGCTCGACCAACCGTGCCAGATAGTTGCCAACGCGTTGGGATCTATTTTAACTCAAAGAAATTTCAGAATTTTGATTTGGCCGACACCGCAACGCGTTTTCGGCAAAAAATTATGATCCTTATTGGCTTGTGACCTTCGCAACGCCTGTGATGAAGCTTGCAACGCGTTTGTGAAGTGGTTTTTTTTGAACGCTGTTGTAAGTTGTCCAAAAAACCGCGTTGCTAGATAATTTGTAACGCGTTTGTGGGTCTATTTTTTTTAAATAACGTCACATGTGGTGCAGTGGATCATCGCTCGTCTCATAAGCATAGGTTGGGGGTTCGAGCTCCGGGTTCGAGCCCTGTTGTGGTCAATGTGTTGGGCAAGGCATTTACCTCGCTTGCCTCTCTCCACCCAGGAGTAGTAATAAATGCGGGTACCGACATATGCTGGGAATTGGGAAATGCAAAACAGACTCGCTATGCGGAAGGAGTGGCGAAACCCCCCCACCCACAGCAACATTATATGAGGGAGTCGGGCCCAAATCGCCAATGACTGAGAAGATGGGACTCAGCCTGCGGGGCGCAACCATTTCATTTTTTTTTGTCACAGAATCTCCCCCCCACCGCTTAATGGCCGACACACGCAACGCGTTGCGATATTTCGGCAACGCATTGCTATTTTCTAAGAAAACGCGTTGTGTGCCGTGCAATAATTTATGGCCTTTATGGTTGCGATTATACTCATGCACAGTCGCGTGATTGCCGCTTTGTAGCGGACACGTCAATATGTTTTTGTCGTTTGTGTATCTGGCGCCAAAAAACTTTATAAACACAGGACAAGTTTGCTCAAAGCTATTAGGAATGCCCCGCCCAACACGTACCTGTCAATTGCGGGGCAAGTTAAGTTATCAACCTTAAAGCAATAACAAACACATTTTTTTTGAAGAGCGCCCCCAATTTCCGGGATTAATTTTGAGATTTCTGCACATTTGCATTGGTAATTGAGCTAGTAAACAATACCTGTGAATGGTAGAGCAAAAAACATATGTGTCGCAAACACGGAATTTGGATAATTTAGAATTATTAATATCGGAGAGATTCCGAAATAATTCAACGGCTGCTAGAAAGTCCTCCCAATATGAACTAGCCGGGAAATTGCCGTCAATTATTGTCTACACTATCCATTAGTGGTTTACGTCGGTGTTTAGGCAAGTCATTCAGAGATATATTTCGTGAGGGTGACATTCTTAGGTTTGACAATATTTCACATGGAACGGAATAAATTGGAGGTTCCAGCTCCGCCATTAAATTACAATCGGCATCCCGATTCTAATTACAAAATCACTTCTTTTAGAATAAACGCATTTTGAGGCGGTCTTACCACTTGCAAGGTAGTTTACTAGATAATTACAACACAAACGTGTAAGAATCTCAAATTTTGAAGATTGGGGGCGCTCTTCCAAAAATCTGCCGCAGTTTTTCCCTTCAAAGGCACTATCAGTGATTTGTATGATCGGAAAATCATCAAAAAATAAGAAAAATAAGAGTTTTTTCACGTTATGTAATAAGTATACTGTATGTCCTAACTTATCCTAAAAGTGTGATTTTTTATAAAACCAAAGCAAACCTAATAATGACATAGCATGTTTGGATTTGAGAGTCCAAGTGTGTGAAAATATCGGATCAAAAAAAACATTGATAATGATAAAATTGATGATTTTAACGCCCAAATTAATTGGTCTCGCTTGAGTTTTAAAATATTTGGCTCGACTGCGTCTTGCAATTTTTGCAACACATCTTTAAATACAGTGTGAAAAAAATAAAATATTGGGCTTAATCGATCCCATATTATATCAAATCGGCAACATGTTAGTCTTTACTGTTGTCCGGACACAAAATTATACGAGTAAAGGAATGGAGATTGTATCTTTGACAACGCTGTGTTCTTTTTTTTTGTTGCCTTTATGACAATTTTCAGTGGGGAAAATACACTTATAATGAATTCTACTGACTCATCATTACATTTATGCCATTCCTGTAAATTTCAACAATGACTCTTTCGGGGCAAATTATGATAGTGTCTTTAATTAAGGAGGACGGTCAGCTATATTACAGTGCTCCTGTTAAAATTGAGGCTGGAACGTTTCCCCCTTCCTTTAGCAGTATATTTGTCGGAAAATGCAAGCTCCAGTGAGCGGTTGCAGCGAGTCCCCCCCCTCGTTTAGGTGCCCGGTAAAATAGCAACTTTTTTATTGCTAAAAATATCAAAAATGAACCAGTTGATTAGACAACTGTGTTAAAAACGGTCTCTTTACCGGAATTCTAAATGCAAAACTAGATTGAAGTTACGCGTTATTCCGCAGTAACATTGCATTGAAATAAACTACACCGGGTTCCTGCCTCAATCCTACCGCGCTCCTGGAGCGTGATTTTCCCGCACAATTACCGCCATATGGCCCCTCTTCAATTTGCGGCAGCCTGTGTTCCTTCAAACTTAAGAGGGCCAAGGTACATAGGACGTGGAATTGTTCGCCTAATTCATGACTTTGGACATATTCGTTCCAAGTGGAGATGTTATCAACCTTCTAAAGATTAATGCAAAATTCTATTCCGTGGGCGGGCTTTAGTTGTACAAATACCCAAAACCAAATCGTCGGCCCACATAACATACTGTCTTATTGACATTTTGACTTTTTGAGATATTTTGCATTATGAACGATATGTTATGGTCTTATACATGCATAACTTCATCTTGAAAGGGACCTCCTCCTAATTAGGCGAGTATAATTTACACAATTTGATCAACTAAGCTCAACACCCTGACCATTCGCCGCATTCACATACTCGCAGAGTCAGGTTTCATTTATGTAATTTCACTAGGCTTATAATGCAAACGTTGTTCGTAACCAACAAGCTCCCCCCCCCCCCCAGCTGTTTGTTACGCTTTTCACATACAGATATATGTGCGTTCGTATCTGCCTCGTGCGTGAAACATGACGTGTTCAATAGGAGATTATCTGAGCATTGGAATATACGGTTTGAAAATTGTGAAAATGTGAAAATTAGCCGTCGTATGTGAAAAATCAGACTTTGTGCGTTTACATACGACTTATGACCTTTTGTAGCCCCACACAGCACATATCAGGAATACCCCCAATTGCGCTTCAAAACTCAAGCATGTTGAAAACTTAAACTTCAGAAAATGTTTTTCTTCGTCCCCCAATACTGCCAATAAGAATTTTGAGTATAGTGGATACGGCGAAGCAGAAGATTACAAAAACCAATTCTATCCTTTTATTCTATTCAGGTTTGGTGCATGGGGGTTTAATCGCCGAAATTCGATTTTCCCCCCAATAATATCAGTTAGAAAGACAAAACTAATCCCAGCGGTAAAAATATACAGACTATAAACGTCTGATAAAAATTAAGCAGCCCGTACTAGCTGCATTCGCTGCGTAACCGTATATAAGACGCCACTAATATCGGTCTCATACTGTATTAAAGATGGCCCCGGCAACAACAATGATATTGGGTGTTTGCATACTACCCCCAAACAAAACCCCACCACGACACACACTGGCAGTTCTATCATTTTTCTCTACCATGTAATGGTTTGCGTCTATAGCATTGTTATGCAAATTCGTTCCAAAATAATTATTTGACTAAACATAACATGTTACAATAATTTTATTTTGATAGGCAACTGTGGTCCCAGCGTCAAAATTGTAAAGAAGGACGAGGATGCGAACGATCTTGAGGTAAACGCAAGAAGGGTTTGTGGTGAGTTCGGGGTTAGCGCTTATTCAATTTTTTCAATTATTTTTTCATATAATTGTCATGCATCTCCATCTATGGTGGACTGGAGCCGATTTCAAACTTGAGGAATGCATGGTCTCCGTTCTAACGGGTGGTTGACTGAAGAGTACTAGGTTCTCTGATAAGCAAATCATATGGCTCGAATGATATTAGTGCTAAAATATAATCTTTTATAGCGGTTTCTTCCAGAAAGATGGCACTCAAAAAATGACATAAGAGATAGCACAACAGAAAATTGCATGATTCTCCTATAGAGCGTTTAGGACAGCCCCATGCACGTTCAAAACTTGCGTTTTGGGTTTTCATTTATGCTTTTTTGTTTTTTTTTTTTTTTGTCCAATAAACCTTCAAAACGGTCTCGATAAAGTGTTTTACAACCAATCAAGTGCAATATAGAGAAATATTAATCCTCAGAAAATATCAGAAAGAGTTTGGTTTTAACCCGTCCATTTATCATCAAACAATGTAATTGTCTATTTACATAAGTCGATTAAATTTGCTGATCGCTAATTGATTTTATTGTTTATTTTATCAATTTTGCTAGGCCCTTCAGCATCTGCTTCAGCACCACAGTACAAACACAGTCGATATTACTTTCTTTTCACACTCATGGAATGAATTTCCGTTCTGCTTTTTTTTTTGATGTTCAGGTACCGATGAAAGTAGAGCTCTCATTGAAGAAATGGCATATAGAAGCAATTCCCAGCGACAAGAATCCACTGCAATACAATCATCCTCGGCAGGGTAAGCTTACTCTAAGTGTGAGAACGAGGTACTGGGGTCTAAATTCGACGTTTAGTCTGGGTATATACGGAGTCTCAGACGTTATTGTTAGGTTAACCATCGTCTATTTCCTGAGCCATTTATGTTTTTTGAACACCAGGGGCGAATCCAAGAATTCTCAATAGGGGCGGGCAGTTACTCTTCGTTGCCAACCTTGTAAAATTTTCCGGGTCTCGCTATTTCATTCGATTCAAATTTGAAAGTAGGGGAGGGGGGGCTGCGGCACACCGAACAAATTTTCCAGCATACACACAAAAATTAACTAAACATGCAAGCACGGTAAAGAAAAGCGATGCCGCTCAACGCCGGCAGCAGCAGCCCTGGCGTCCCAAAAGACACGTCGGCGCCGGGCGCTGCTTAAAAATAGGGGGCACTAACGCACTGTTCTCTTGCAAAAAGGGGGCGCGGCCCGTCCCCCAATCCGCCCCTGCAACACCAACCAAGGGGTGGTTACAAACGCTGGGCCCGAGATTTTCCTTACTAAATACCCAATTCTTATAATTGGTACACAGGATAGTTTTAGTTTCTTATTAATTTTGTATGTATGGCGTTACCATACGTTATAGGGCAAGACAAGTACGAAATACAAGATATGGGGTGGAAAATTTATATTTGGGCATTTACGGTCTCGAAAACATGTAATGGCAATAAATGCTCTGTATGTAAACTAGTCCATTCGTTTGCGCATTTAAGTAGTATAATTGTAATTTTTACTTTTAAACCTTTTTGAAATAGGAAAGGAAATATTCAAGATTTTTGTCAAGCTCAGTTGACTTACATTCATAAAATATATGTACATACATCCCGAATTCCCGAAAAATACTACACTGTGATGTAAATTTTAACAAAATAGAGGCATTTTATTTTGCTTTTTGACATACGAAGAAAACGGGCGATTTTTCGCCACGCTTCATTGATCAAAAGCACCAATTTTGCTCTCCTCGTGACGTCAAGTGATGACAAAACATCGTGTTGACTCGAAGTGTTAATTGCTGACACTGTAATATTGATGGATTAATGAAATTAAATAATAAAATTAGAAAAATAAAGTTACAGAATGACATATGTGTTTCATTTTCGTTGTGTTTTAATTATTATTAAGTGGCAACACTGCGATATGAGGTCACAACGACGTACATTATGGATGGTCACTCACGTTGACGTCATCATTTGTTTTTTTTTTTTTTTAAAATGTTTTACAAAAGAATTCACAACTGATAGAATTGAAATTAAAAGGGCAAAATACTCCCAAATGTGGACAATTTTCAACTTATTTTGATTTATATGTAATCTACGTACTTAAGCTTTCCGCCATACCACATTTTCCAAGCTTCAGAATCCTGACATATTTCCTTTAAAGAACCTTGCGCTGTGTGTTCTCCCTGAGAATTTAGACCGGCGAATCGGCGATGGCATTGGTTTTAAATTTTTTTGCCAGACCTGGACCTATGTCCCCTCCAACTTTATCGCCCAGGCTAAGTTTTATGAGAGCTAGAGAGTTTCTTATTGTCTTTCACTTGATATATAGCCGGGACCATCGTTATAGAACTCTTTACCCCTCTGCTGCTCCACTATAAACCTCAAGTTTAGACTATGATTTTTCAAAGATAGTACACCTGCCCATCACAATACTGAGTAAAATGAAACGTGATATATAGAGCTTTTGTAATAATAATAGATTTTTTTATCAACTTCATAATCACAAATAGTCCATTCATCTGCTTATTTACAGGATCTGGAGAAAGATCTTAAAAGTGAGCTGAGCGGAGATTTGAAAAGCAATCATCGGACTGATGGACCCCGCCCAGCTGTCCTTTGATGCAAGATTCTTGTAAAGCTATGAAGTAAGCGTTTGGCTTTTTTGTTCGAGATGTCTCGAAAGCTGTCCCTGATCTAAAACATGCAGTTGCTATAATGGGGAGGTTATAATCCAACAAAAAATGAAACCCAGCTCAAAATATGAATACATCCTAACTAAACTGGAAAAAAAAATCAATTTCACTGAAATCGACCCCCATTCTAACCCCCTTGTACAATACCTAATAAGATTTCCAATTCGGAAGCCTTGCAATGCAATAATGCATTGAATTGCCATTAGCATTACAATCACATTGCAGTATATAACCATGCTATCCCAAATCTTTCAGGATTTTATTCCTGATTTCAAGAAATGTTTGTTAATTTTACCAAATTAACACATTTTTATTCAATTCCGCCCATTTTGGGACATCAATTGATTTCACACAAATAGTACGTGAATGTAGTTCTTGTCGAATGTTCTTAAAAATTAGGCTAATCGCAAATTTGGCATCCATTTTCCACGAATTTAGCACTGGTGCAATGTATTTCTATGCAGTCTGAGCAATATGGAAGATAAGAACTAATGCATATTTAAAATAACTTAGCTTTGCTGTCTTAATGTGTTTGTAGCAAATGGAATCATAATCCACTTACTTGCACATATTTATGGTTTATATGTATTTTTTATTTCGTAAAATGATTACAAAAAGTTTTTAAAATCCCATAAAAGTCCAAAATTAGCCTTTTTATATCAGCACTTTTGACACAAATGTCGACTGCTGAAAACTGCCGAGAAATCACCGTGGGTGTTACTTTTCGTGACGTAACAGTACTAACTCCTCTGCGCTTCCGAGTAATATCAGCTTTTCAGTCCCGCTTATGTAATCCACAAAAATAGTCGTCTGCAGACATAGCTGAAATTTTCAGGTGAACCAGGTGCAATTTATTGTGTTCTTCGCATTCGTGGGATGATCTGGAAGCAAAAAAGTCCATTCAATATAATTTGACTTCCGTAAAAGGACCTCATACAATGGAGTGGCAATACACGAGCTCGCCTATTTGGCTTGATTCTGTACTGAATAATCAGATAATGGGCAGACTTAGAACTGTTTATAGTAAAGCGAAGTAATTACAATTCATACAAGAGAGTTTAACTGATCTTTTAATTCAGTCAATAATAGAACAAAAATACATACTGTACAATTGTAGCGTGAATGAATTTACACAGAGCTCGCTGTACTCACTGTGTATTGCTCCTACTCATTGTGAAAAATACAAGGCTTAGACAGTCTTTTAGCAGGTGTTTAACAGTTTTTAGTGTTAAAATCTTTATGGGTATGTACAGGGGGTTATTGATTGAATTTTATTTTTTTTAAAGGTAGTTTGTGTTTATGTTACGGGTGTCTCCATATTTTGGGCTGGGGGTAACAATCATATTTGCACTTTTGTGAAATAACACCCCTAGCTATAGGTCCCATTCCGCCTGATAGCGTATGTATGTTACGGACGGAGCTAAAAACATTCAATCACGTGACTCTGGTGAACAATTTGAATCCGCTATAAATAATTTAGAGCAACCTTTTCAGCCATTTTCTGAAGTGCGCCATAATTGTTAGGAGCTGAACGTTGTCCTAGTAATTTTAGCATAGATATAGTAATCAATAATCTATTGATGTAACAATAATAAGTTATTTTCTTTCAGGGAGTTGGCACTGATGAAGCAGTACTGATAGAAATAATGTGCACCAGAACCAATGAGGTATAGTGTGTTTTGAAAAAAAGGGGAAGTCTAAGAATGGAAACCTAATTTTCAGAGTACTTGTAATTTGTTTCTCAGATGAAGTTTTGAAAGCGAATCCTCAAGTATTCGTGGCATTGAGATGACAATTGCTTGTGGTTTTGCTGTTTTGTTTTTGTTTTTGTTTTTTTTGGGGGGGGGGTTCTCAAAAGGCCGATAGTTTCTGGAGAAAGTATCAATTTGGTCTGCCTCAATATGCAGTATACTCCGCCAAGGTTGAAGCTGACTATGACGTCACTGCGTATCGCATGCAGTGTTCATAGTAGGGTATGTTATGTAATCCAGATGGAATTGCGCTCAAGAATGGATTTTATTGATTAACTTTGTCAAATTTTGGGTGCTGAGATCAATAATAAAAATAATAATAACAATCTTGATATAGCGCCTAATGCAGAGGCCTCAAGGCGCTTCACATAGAAAGGAGCAACAATATCATTATCAATACGACAAATACAAAAATAGATGAAATTCTAATGTTAAAACAACAATGATATACATCAATTATACACAATTTTAAAATAACTTAGGATAAAATTTAAGTAGAAATTCAAACATATATATATTGTGACCAACAGATAGAAGAGAAAGACAACACAGTTGCCTCCCATACTAAGAACATATGGGGATACACCTGAATCGTCAGCTGTGAGGATCTGTCTGCATGTACCCCACAGCGATATCGGTTAAGTCTTGATCTTTCCTGGATTCAGTTGCCTCTACCCTACCTAATCTGATGAACAACTATCCTAGGCAACCGGATTGGATGAAGGTAGAGAACAAGAAAAGAAAGAAAAAAAATCACAGTATTATAATTAGTGATTGGACTGCATCAGAAACAGGATACATATCAGGAGCCAAAATGCTGTGTAAATAGGAATGTCTTCAGACGCGAATTGAAAATAGTTGCTGACTGAGCTAAGCGGATACTGTTCGGGAGTTTATTCCCATGTGCTGCTGCATATGCAAAAGATCTATCACTATAGAACTTTGTTGATGAGTTGGCTGATTTACTCAGCTGGGAGCAAGAAGATGATCTCAAGGTCCTCGGTGGTGAATACAGCTGGATGAGCTTAGAGATATAGGCAGGTGACATGCCGTGGATGGCCTTAAAGGTGAGAAGTAGAATCTTAAAAACTGCCCTCTGTTTAATTGGAAGCCAATGTAATTGATAGAGAGCTGGTGTGATATGATCTCGTCGACGGATTTTAAGGACAAGACGGGCAGCTGCATTTTGAACTCGCTGAACCTTGGTCAATTCTCTTTCTGGAAGGCCATAAAGCAAGGAATTGCAGGAATCCAGCCTAGATGTAACAAAGGCGTGGACCAATCTGATGGTGGATTTTTCATCAAGGTACTGTCGAAACTGCCCAATTTTCCTTATTGAGAGCCAAGCAGCTTTGCATAAGTTGTTAACATGATTGATCATTCTTAGTGGTGAGTCTAAGATGACACCAAGGTTCCGTGCTTCAGCTGACGGATGTATAACAAAATTACCAATGATCATAGTTGGCTGAGAGTTGCTAGCCGATCTATTAAAATGAGACCGAAAGTACAACATCTCTGTCTTCTTGTCATTTAATATCAGCTTGTTGGATTTACACCAGGATCTGATGTCTACAATACATGTTTCAATCTTTTTTATGGCTGCTTCACGATCCCGAGGGTGGAAAGTCAGGTAGAGCTGGGTGTCATCAGCGTAAACAACAGATTGAATACCGTGGGCAGTATTCCTGTTGTGGGGCACTGAACAAGATGAAGTCAACCGGTCCAGTAACCAAGCCCTGTGGGACTCCACAATCAACCATCAGGATCTGACGAAGCACCTCTGACTGATATAGATTGAGTTCGGCCATCTAGGTGTGACGAGAACCAACTTAATGCTTTTCCAGTAATCCCATACCGTTCAGTTAGACGGGTTAGGAGCTGTTCGTGGTCTATGGTGTCGAAGGCGGCGCTGAAGTCCAGTAACACTAGCACAGCCTCTTTTTGTTTGTCATGCAAGAGCAGTCAAGATGTCATTCTGCACCCGTAACAGAGCAGTCTCAGTACTGTGATATTGTCGGTATGCCGACTGCATCGGAACATGGAGATCATTATCGATGAGATAAGTCTGCAACTGATTCACTGCTACTCTTTCAATCACCTTTCCGAGAAATGGCAGATTGGATTTAGGCCGATAATTTGAGAGGATGTTGGTGTTCAAGCCAGATTTCTTCAGCAGCGGGATGACAGATGCATGTTTGAGAGCTTGGGGAAATACGCCCGAAGACAAGGAAAAGTTGTTCCACTCTGGGAGATGTTAAATTACTGACTACACGGAAAAGGTCCCGTTGATCACATGTAGTAATCTGGTTGTTATGATACTGTCTTGGCTTTAGAAAGAAGAGAGTTGTATTTAGAACACTGATCTTTGTAAGCCCCTTTGAATACTGTGAGCCCAGTATGTGAAATTCTTGCGCTCCAGCCACGCCGCGCCGCGCCGTTCCGTCAGCACGAAGAGATCTGTGTACCCATGGCATGAGGAGCAGAACTACAGATTTTTTTTTTCGAATTTGGGCGGGGAGTGGGATGTTATCAAGGTCTTAGAAAGATGTTATAATATTCATTAACTAGAGAATCACAGTTAGCAACTGAAGGCAAACGAAGAAGGTGCAAATCGTATATCAGAGCGGAAGATGTATCTTTTGATGTTGCGATTTTCCGAGTGCTGCGTGGTTGTAAATGACATGGTTAAGGTCGGTGATTTGGAGTGAAGCGCTGACAAGAATAGTGGTCAGACGGCAAGGACTATGAGTTTGAAATATGGCTCAAAAAATTGTCTTGCTTCCAAGTTATTAGTAGATCCAGAGTGTGGTCCCGATGTGAGTTGGGCCCACAACTAGTGTTCAAGTAGGCAGATCTAGAATATTGAGGAAGGATTGAGCCTCACACACTGTTAAAAATAACATGTAAAAAACAGGCAATTGACTGGCAGCTGGGACTCTGACTACAGCAGAACGTAAGTAATGCACCGTAAAAATTAACAAAACATTGCAGTGAACGTAAAAATAAGGCGTAAAAATCTCAGCTTCAACGTATTGTTGGTTTTTGACTTGTTAAACAATATTAAGACTTAACACGTTATTACAATCTTCTGACCAAATGTTCACGTTATAGCTATGGCATCATACAACCGTTGTATTACGTTACCACGTGGTGTAAAAAAATTGTATTCAGGCAACAATTTTGCGAAAAAGGCATAAACAAAGAGAAAACGTGAAGACACTAAGATTTAAACCAGTTTATAAACTTTGGTTATTATGTAATGTAACATTCTAATGTCACCAATTCTTAACTCATCTATGAAAAAACTTAATACATTGTACCTTACATAGATTAGAACCTGCGCCTTAAGATTACAAGTCCTTAAAACCTTATCCACTACATGACTTTACTGGCTAGAAGATGATAAAATTAATATATATAGTGTGTGTACGACTTTTTTCAAATTAAACTAAATAATAATACAAAAACGAAGAAAAAGGTTTTTTAAACTATTTCTAAAAAATGATAGGGAAAATAAGATTTTGCATGTTTAATGACGTTACTTACGACGGTATTTAACATATTTTAGTAGGTGAAACAATTTTCATAGTTCCGTCTTCTTACATTAAACAAGTAAGTTACAAAGAACGTAATAGTACGGAAAATATAAACGGTCCAGGTATAAATACTACCTGTTTTCAAAATGGTAGTATTATTTTTTAGCCACGGTTTGGCTTGAGTACATTTTTCTGCTGGCATTCAAAATTGTACTTTTATGTTTGTATAGGTAATAAAGCGGAAGATTATTGATAATTGGTGTTTACCGTAATTTGAAAGGTAAGTCTGGTAAAATTAGGAATATTTTTAACAGTGCAGACATCAGCAACATCAGCCTGTACATGTAAGTCTCCAGTTAGGAGAAAATGGCCACTACCAACTGTCAATTGGCGTACATCATCTCTGACATCTCCAGTCAGCCAAGATTCGGTGCTGGCAAGATAATGCAACTGATGATGATGACGAAGTCACACAATGCAGTGGATTTGTTTTGGCCTTGATTGACCAGACATTCACCAGCGAGCAAAGCGTACTTAATTTTGGTTAAGATCGTTTGCTATTCGTACCTTAATTATTGTGTTACCCTGATTACGACACTGTGGTTTTTATGATGCAAGTCCTCGTAGCCTCCTACGTTTTTATGTTTGACTTCCACGAAACTGAAAAGCAATAGAGCCATGTGGAAATTGATGGTATACAATCAAAGAATAAAAAATTCACAAGTAATTTAGTGATATTATACTGTGGATGCACAACAGAGGCAGTGTGCTGCAGTCGTGATCAGCGCACACAAAAGACTAAATTGAAATTTAAAACAAATTGGCGCAATTTTATGAGTTCACCACGGCCAATGGTTAGCCAGGGGTAGGTGAGATAGCTGCTGACCCAGGCAATTGGTCACCCTGCAAGGAAGGCTTGCGAGTCAGTTCAGATAATATCGGACCAGGGTAGTAGGCTGATTGAGGTAAAAATAGACAATTAAATTCTTTTCCCCCCGCCCCCCGCAACTTCTCAACCTCTCTCTCTAACCCCTGTCCCTTTCCCCTCCCATTTCCCCCGGCGCAACTTCTCAAGTTACTACATTAATAATTAAAGTACAATAACAAATCAGCAATGATGAGGGAAAGTACCCAAGCACAACCAAACAACCCCCAATAGGGTACCATTATTTTTTTTCAATTGTATTCCGACGCCATTGTGATTTCAAAAATGGACGTAAATGGTTCATTTTTATTGCCTATATTTGTACTGTGAAAAAACTAGAAGAAAAAAAATGGTGGCAAGACCATTTTTATGATACCAGGGATTCCATTAAACATGGTATTATTTTGTAGGTACTAATCGGTTGAGCTGCCATCTTGATTGCCAAATATGGATTCCTTGGTGATCATACTTTGGCTGTAAGCAACAGTGAAAATTTAAAAATGGTCGTAATCCGATGTTTGTGATGTCAGGGCACACAATTAAAATCCATTAGTGTAGGACTTTGGTTTGTCTGCCATCTTGAATTCAAAATGGCGCCTATTTTTTTTTTTTTTTTATTTTTCCATATCGTCGCTTGCGGTGAGCAAAGTACAATATTAGAATTGGTGACAATCCCAAACTTCATCCATCCATTAACCATTGCAAGCGCATTAAATGTAGCACATTGGTTTTAGCTGCCATCTGAAGTCCAAATGCCGCCATTTATTCCATCTCATTTTCCTATATATATATTATATATATATATAAATATAATATATAATATCTTTGCTTGCAAGCACATAGAAACTTGAACCTGTAGCAAATATCCATGTGTTGTGATGTGAGGGATTCAAATAGAAGCAATGTGTAAATAGTTCAACTTGTTTAGCCCCTGAACTCAATCAATTTCCAAAATGCTGCCATTTTTGTCCTTGTATCTCAGTTTGTAGTGCTGAAGAACATTTAAATGTAAACAATACCTGTGTATTGTATAACCGTTCGCATTAAGCATTGCAATTCGTTCCAATTAGTTGCCAAGATACAATGTACGCATTACTGGGGGCGTCAAGCTTTCAAGGATTGTTTCTTTCCTTTGCTGGCCGATGCGTTCTATATAGTTTGGTGGCGTAGCTCTTATTACCATTAACAACCATTTACCCGCAGATTGAAAGCTTACTGGGTACGGATTTTTTCTTTATGTTTTGAAATGGGGCATTGAAAGGAACAAACTTGGGGCATGGGGGGAGTCTTCCTTCAAAGGATGCGATAGGGGATTATTTTAAATTAAAAGATGGTGTAACCAAAATTAAGCCGCCCTACTAATGGAGGGAGGGATTTAATGGATCCCTGTATCACAACCTCCGGTATTAACACCATTTTTTAATTTCGGCGTTGCTTACAAGTCAAAAGATATAGAACCAAGCATGATCAAACAAGTGCGTCCATTTTAAAATTCAAGATGGCGGATAAAACCAATATAGCTTCAATGAATAGTGATTTTAATGGAATCCCTGGTATAGCCAATACATATTTGTACCACCATTTTTGTTTTTAAACGTGCTCACAAGCCGAGATATAGGAAAAAAAATACGGTTAAATGGCGGACCATTTTGAAATTCAGAATGGCACCTGAAGCCGCAATGAAAAATGTACCCTATTTTTTTTAAACTCGGTAATTTTATAGAGTTAGCCAATAAAATCCATTTTGGCACGACGGTCCATCGCGACCAAAAGATCTGACATAGCGAAAGTACTCTAAACCAAAAGGTTGAAAATCAATTGCATGCATTCTTAGATGGCAAAATTTAGAATGTCAAAAAGATTGACAGCCACTTCTCAACTTTGGATTAAAAATTATAAATCTATTAAGAAGACAAAATAGTTTGTCTTTCATGCATTACAATACATCATTTTAACTAAAAGCAGGCGGATTCCGTTCATTAAATAATAAATGCATTTATCATTTGTTTACAGCAAATAAAGCCAATAAAGGCCGCCTACAAGGCTGGTAAGTTGTGTACAACTTGTTAGATAACCAGCGGCCGAACTCACTTTGGGGACAACAATAGTCAATCATAAAAGTTGAAAAGTTTTTATTCATTTATCATAAAACCAAACAATTTTTGTACAATACCTTCCGCCATTCTACCAACCTAAATGGTAAGCGAAAATGACCATCCTGTATCACACCAGTGGAATATGTGTATCTGGAACAGGAAAAAGAGGTACGGTATGTGCGGCCCTTAAGGACCCATCGCGCCGTCTCCATCAGTAGGCTAGTGCAGTACAGTGGAAAGAGTCCATTGTACCCCACCCACCCCTTTTTAAATTGTCGGAAACAAATAATTTTTTATTTATGGCCGTACACTAACAAATACCCTAACCCATAAGGCCAAAAATAAAAAGAATCTGTTACAGTCGAACTTCAAGGGGGGTCCATAAGGAACTCTTGCCGTACAGTTTAAAGAGCGACCACAAATTTCATGTTACCCCATGATGACTTGACCTGTATTAATAAAACAAAGGTCATTAAGTTAGTCAAACATAATGTGACTAGACGATACAATAGTCCAGATGTAAGATCAATTGAATCAGTTTTATTTTTTTTTTACCCTTATAAACAAGAAGCGAAGGAACTTTTGTGGGCTTTTGATATCTTGCTTCTCACAACATCACTATATTGAAAATCGGCAGTGCTAATTTATTTCCACCTGTTCTTTACGAAGACCTAAAGTTCCAAGACTAATAAATGACTTTAAAAACCCTTGCCTCTCATGGGCATTCAGAAGTTCGGTAGTAATCATAACCCACCCCCCCAGTTTTACAGAGAATCAGAAAGTAAACCGCGTGTGAAAGCAGATATAGTCGGCGGGGCCATCAGTCCGGGCTTCATAGACGATACCGGAATAAAGCGTGAATTTTTGCGGTAAGAGTCAACTGAATCGATTGCCCTATTGTTCCCATTGTCCCGGGACTATGAGTACGACGGACTATAATTACTTTTTCACCTGTGAGGCAGGAATAGTCCTCCGGCTCACAGTCCGGGAAACAATGGTGAACAATAGGGCAATCGAATTCAGTTGACCGTACGCAACATTTAGTTCACGCTTTTATTCCGTTTTCGTTATGGCAGCCCGGACTATACCTGACGGACCATGATTACTTTCACACTGCTTGTCGAAAAATTGAGGCACTGTCTTTGAAATACCAATGTCCCCAATGTCAATCAGTGAAGTATGTAATATACTGCTTCATGTGCCGTATACAGGGTATGGCAAGGAGCTAGAGAAGGACCTGCGTGAGCGAAACAGCGGGAAGTTCAAGCGTCTTATGGGGACGGGTACCGTAATAGCGGCGTTCTTGAAAAAAGCGACGCGCACTGGAAAGTGTGTTAGAAACGCGGATGCAGATGAGCACTTAAAAATGTGTAGGACATTTCGCCAATTGAAGGCTGCTCATGAAAGGACGTTGCGTGACGTCAGAATATTTGAGGAAACAGACTGGTTGTTGAATCATTGGACATTTGTATTATATGTGTAGAAGCTTCATAAATTTCCCCACATGTGCAATCGTAGAATAGGTGTAGACAAATAAACAATTTATCTTGATGGCTACTTTCCGCGTCAAATCGGAATTATGAGTGAAGGTTCAGAGGATTTACTGAATCGTTCCGTATCCGTTTCTCTCTTTGGCCTTGATCGCTACAGTTTGACAAGTATAGTTCGAACTTATTTCCTTATAATCATGCTTTCAAACATTTATCATAAGCCGACATTATTTATGGCAAATCCTGAAAGTTTAACCTTTATACTCGTACCATATTTGACTGCATTGGTTGTAATAAAATTGTGGCGTTTTCCATTAGGACATGATTCAACCCAGTAGGAAATTTTGGACTGTTATGCATGCACCCCTTTTGTTTTTTAGTTGAAGAAGCTCCGATCGGGAGATGTCTACACACGGCACGCTAGAGCGTGCTCATAATTAGTTTGTAGCGGAGTCCCGGCCTCATCAAACAAACAAACATGGTCGAATAAGTCCATACGTTTTCAAGCGACTGAAGGATTTAGCGGATCAGTGAACGAATTATCACACTAGCTTAAACGGCGAAGTTTTCATAAGTGGAGAGGTGTTTGGATATTAAACAGGTCTCTAAATAGGGAAACACCGGGCGTCAAAATTTTCTCACTACCGTCAAAAATACTTCGCGTCAAATGTTCACACACTATCATTTTTATGTGTTTTAACTTTCTATTCATTGTTTTTACAGTGCGTTTTAAACAAAGGTTTTAAACAGCAAGGTCTAAAGGACATCGCCGGATAAGGAAATGAAGGACTCCCTCTATAGTTTTCATGGGAAAACGGATGAACGTGAAAGTTTTGAATAATAAAGCGACATGCTCAAAGTTTACCCTTTTGTGGTTTTCAAAAATCCCGATTAAATAAATTCCCCAAAAGTCGGTTGTATGTAAAGTTATAATACAGGATTCAATGGGCAATTAAAATTCCATATTTGAAGCCTTTCCCCCAAGAACCACAATACCCGCATTGCAAGGCTTGAGAAATATTATTGACCACATATATGTGAGTGGCGTTCTGGTTCTTGGGGTGGAAAGAACCTCATTTTGCATTTTGTTTTTTTTTTCTGGGGGACCGGAACACTAAATGAATTGCCAAAAAACAACAATGAACTTTTTACATACAAAACCATACCATATCACTTATGTTAAGCATGCTAATTCCCAAGGCTCTGTTCCAGTAACCTTGGATGAGCTCCTGTTAAACAAACAGCGACATATACGTCCGGAGGGTATCATAAAATCATACTAAAATACAGGGGATGATTTGCATCAATACAATGGTGAATGAAAGCTATTGAACTGGCGCCATGGGATTGATATAGCTCATAGTGTAGTAACTTGCTCATGAATAAATGCGCAGTCATGGGCCATTGTGTGTATTCCGAGTCTGTTTGGGGTGAAGATGGTTATATAATCCAAATCTTAGCAGCATAAGCTAATAGGTATTTGGGTATTGTTATAAAAGGGTGCATCATGTAGCCTCTTTGTAGCTTAGAAGGACAAAAGGTCTATTATAGCATCACTTACAAGCTCCATGACAAAGGGAAGCTATGAAACATCTTCCTGTCCTTCAATAAAAAAAAAAAAAACACGTTAATCAATGTCATTGAAATGAGCATGCTCTAAGCTTTGCTTTTTCAGAGAGCATGCCCTGAAGTTTCTCAGACTTTTTCATTTTTTCTTTGATAAAGGTATTTGGGGATACGAAAACAACCTTGCCATACATGATAAAGTTACGTTGTCAAACACCAACTCAAAAAATTGATGGGAAATATAACTATTATGATTATAGAGGGCCTCCTTCTCTACTTATCCGGCGATGTACTTGAATTAGTTGGCACTATTTTAGAAGTAAATTAACACTAGACCGCAAGTTCAAATTATGAAAGTTCACGCCCAAAACTTCTTTGTTTGAAAAAGTAGAGCTGTTTTTAATTTCAAATACCTAATGATGTTATTAACGGAAGCAGTATTATAAAATTATCGTATATTAAAACTACAATGGACAAGCTAGGGAAAGTGAGGGGACGTGAACCTTTCGTGTTTAATTTTGACTTTTAAGGCGGGACGTAATGAAATACAGACGTGAGAGGGTTAAAGCTAGAGCCGAGACAGGCATTGTATGCGGTAGGATTATTTTGAATTCCATCTCGGTAGTGGTGCCAAAAATGCAACATCCAGAAAAATGAACTCTGTTTCCAAGGGGGGGGGGGGGGGGCGGTTACCACACCCTAGTGAACTTTGCCCCGGCGCGCTAAAATGCAAAAGCTTTCGTAAAAAGCTTATACCGGTATCATTCTTATCATCCTTCTGGTCATTTTAGCGGAAAAAAAAAATGTGAAGTGCACCTTCACCGGGGTTAGCGGTATATTTTATGGTCACATTTTGAAAATATTTATGCACAGATGGCTCTAAAACTCTTAATTTAAAAATTAGCCAATTGCCATCTTTAGAGCTGAAAACGCATGAAAATCCGATATATACCATTTTTAGCGAACAAAATTGGATATGTTGCCTAATTTCTATGGGAATGCACAATTTTGTCGATCGCGGGACTTTGACGCCATTGGAGCCATAGTAGGTATGTTGGTACTTATTGGTATCAATGGAAAGAAGAGGACATAGCCATCCACTGGTATAAAGTAATAAGCATCGGGTGCTTATAACAAAGAAAGGCTTGGTAAGACCAGGGTTAAATAAAATGTTTCAATCTTCGCAAAATCTATATACTGTATGAAAGGCCTAATTACCTTATCATTCCAGTTTACCATCCCATTTGGCCCCTAGATCCAGCGTTAGCAATGATTAATTGAAATGGTTATACATTTTAGTTGGACGTTTCACCTGTTGGATATGTTTAAACAAAATCTGTGTTCTCAGCAATTTCCACATTTACCCAACAAATACAATGAATGAAACTTTAACAAATACGGGACATTGGTTAGGCTAATGGGAACGGGGAACAGTCAAAGGCAAAGAAGTAACTCTAGTCCGTTTAATCACAGTCGGCTACAACGAAAGAATACGGGTACTTCAAGAAAAAACTCCAAGTACAAGAAGGAATAAAGTACACTTGACTCCAGCTGTTAGCCATATCCCCGGCCATATCAAAGGATTTTGACCGTTGGGCTGGCAATCGTACCCACATCCACCGAGAATGCGCTCTTGCAATGATCTTCCAAGTAGTGTGGCCTGCTGCAAATGGTTCTTGTCAGCCGTCCCAATAGGTTGCCAAAGCTTTCACGTGCCCATTTCCCTGAACTACTTCCCAACACAAGAGTGGGAGGGGCCCACGTGAATTTGGACATGAATTTCGTAATTGCTTCAAATTTCCTTTACATCGTCCGATACGAGAGGGGGAACAGTTTTATGTTTCTTTTGTCAAAGTGCTTTATACCTTTCAAAAAATAATATCTGAATGAACGATAAAATAAAGCAAGACGAGAGTATACTTTTTTGTACGAATTATGAAACGCTCTTCGGGTAGGGTGTAACTTTGGAACCCCTGGAAAGGCTTGCACAGCGGTAATTGAGTTTTCTTTTTCCCATGTAGGCTGGTTGAGAAAAAGTTTGGAACCGATGAAGACGAATTCCAGCGAATCTTAGTAGTATAGGCCAAGAATTTTAGTTTTAACGTGGAAATTTCTGGGAACAGCTGAAAATGTAGGATTGTGCAGAAATGTGTCTAGAATAAACATACTAAAGTCCCCTAAAATCCTCTTTGTGCTTTTCAGAAATAAGGGGGCAAAGTTTGTTACAGGGTAAATTACAAATATTAGAATTGTCCTTAAATGTGTTCAACAAGTTTTGTCATCCCCAAGGATCAATAAAAGGTATAGTTGCCCTATCTACAACATGTAGTTTAAGTACTACAGCCGAAATCATCCAAGGTCATCCTGGGGGTAAATATTCAAAATGATAAGTCATTTGAAACCAGCATTCAATTGGCCTCGTAGATCATATTTAAAACAGAAATGTCATCAAAATGATCACATACTGATCAATATTGACATATAAAGCAGAAAGCAGGACCCATAGATCTTAGAACCCATCACATGGCCCTGTAATTTGCAAGTAATGACCATCACCTGTTTAAATATTCATTGTGTCATGTACACTAGATGAAGAATTGACAAATCTTCAGAAGAATCCGACCATTCTGAAAATTTACCCCAGGATGACCTTGGCCTTTTTTACCATATAGTATTAACACTACAAGCCATAGATAGGGCAAAACTATACCTTTTTTTAATCATTGGGACATGACAAAAATGTTGGAACAATTTAAGGCAATTGATAATTTCTAATTTTACCCCTGTACAACTTTGCCCCCTTATTTATGAAATGCACAAAAGGATTTTGGGGAGACTTTTAGTAGATATTCTAGACACATTATGCACCAATTCTGACATTGTCAGCTTGTTCCCAGACACAATTTCAACCGTCACATGGTTATTTCATTAATACTCTTGGCCTAAGAGTTCCGCACATATCGAAGCTGTGGTCAAAAGCTATGGCACAGTAAGTGTATAAGACTTGTGAATTTGGAGAGTATTCTTTTTTTTAATTCTCAAATCCAAAACAAATATTATTACCAGCTTCTCTCGCGGTCTCTGTGTGTGGTCTCTTCTCTCTCCCCTCTTCTCTCTCTCCCTCTTATCCCCCCTCGCTCTCGTTTTCTTCGATTCTCTTTTCCTCCCATTCCCCTCTCCCTTTACTCTACCTCCCTATCCCTATCCTGTTATTTCGGTCTTCTCCAGTCGCTTTTTCGTTTGTTACAAATTAGTCCCTCTTTCAGCTCTAACCTTGATTTCCTTCCATCTGCGAATTAATTGTAATTACGATCCATTATTTCATATAAAAACAAGATATAAGTTGATGAAGGCTTTATAAGCTATGACATTTTTTTGTGTATCAGATAGGTTTTTACTTATTTTTATAGATATGCAAAGCACTCCTTAGGAAGATGCATCAAGGAGGAACTCTCTGGAAGCACGTGAGCCTACCTTTCCATTTGGAGATATAATGATGTCCATTATTGGCTTTTATTAACGTAACATTAATAGATTAATAAGCAAAAATGTAAAGATGGTAACATTAGTTCTTTATGATTTTCAATTACAGCCTATTTTAGTATTTCACCGGTCACATTTGTGGGATGTAGAAATATAAAAATAACAATATTCCGTTATATTAACGGATATTATGCAGTACAATGGCATCGCCCTTTTCAGTGTAAAGACGTCCAATGGTTTTGTTTTATGTAATCCTGTTATCACAACTTTACTATTCCTCCTCTAGACTTATAGTTGTGACAGGATCACCCCACACCTAAGCTTAATAAATTTAAGGAATTTTAAACAGCATCGGGACATTTCTTAGCGTTGGTCATTAGGAATAAGGCTGGTAGTGTTAATTTTTTTTCTTTTTTGATTGCCACTTTTCAGATCCCTGGTCTTTCGTCAGCCATCCCATAGTGCATTGCGACCTCCTTCATTCGGCAATGAAAGGTCTTGGAACCGATGAGGATCGCCTTTATGACGTGTATTGTTTCACGCAGTAGTTGAGTAAAATTTAGAATAGCACCTACAAAAAATAAGGCCTAATACTCCGAAAGTTCTTCATGTAGACAGTGTCTCTAATATCGAAATTATAACATTTTAAAAATAGCCTTGCTCAGAGTGATCTAGACACGTAGAGAACTAGGGCATGTCGTATGAGACCGGTCTGTAGGTAAGTAACGCCTTATCAGAAAAATGTCACAAAATGATGACGTCTCAAACTGGCTTCAAAGGACATGCTCGCTGAAATGGATGTTTATGTGGAGAACAGTTCTATTTTTAGACAGAATCATACTTGAGTTTCCTCTATACTGGCCATGTGACTCAGCTATGAGGATGTGACTACCAGAAAACATGTTCAAAATGGCATCAAAAATGCAGTGGTACGAGTTCGCCATTGATACGATGTTTTTGTAAACATATGTCAGCGGGAAATCAAAAATTGGTCAACAAATTATTATAATAAAAAACAAAAAAACACGCGTTTTTTTTTTAAAAAAAAAGAAATGTTCATGTTGAAGGGCCAGGACTTCCAAGAAGGAGGGTAAAAATTAAAATTAAATAGTGAAATTATACAGATTATCGATTTTGTAAAGATGCATTTAAAGCAGCGGATCGATTTCCCACGGGTATTAATTTCCCATAGCTACTCATAAACGTGATTGGCTCTAAAAGTTCTGACGTTTACAAAAATCCACCGCTCTCATTGGCGAGCAACAAAATTGGCAACAATGTTAATTAGTAGTTAGCTGATCGATTGACAGAAAACAAATTGTTTCCCAATGTGAAAAATACAAGCTACAATTTAGAGATTTCTACATTCCTAGTTATTTCTAAACCCTTAACAAGTAATACAGAATGTTACATTTATTCACATCTACGTCAAATTTACAACATTCACAGGCAATTTTACTTTCTCAAAATGGCCTCAAGACATGTCTTATTATGTTATTTTATTATTAAAGTCATGTCTAAATCCATGACCCAAGCGCTGCTTTTACATATACAAATTGTCATGGTTCTTTACTAAAACATTCAAATTACTGCCCCACAAGCACGGTATTACGAATTAGCCCCCATTTTAATCCAGTTTTAGTATAGAAAATGGGTCATTTTCCTGACTTTTTGTCAGAGACTGGGCAAAGGTCTTTAATATAGGAAAGGTGCTAAAACGTTGAATTTCGGGGAAATGACAATTTTGTGTTAAATTTGGCCACAAGCTGGATATCTCGGGTATAAAACTATATATATACTCCCCGCCTAAAAAATCGAACGATATAATTACTTATAAAAGGTATTAGGTATGTAGTGGCGAATTATTAATAATAAATGCAGGAGCGTTGTTCGCGTAATGTGTTTTGCTTATTGACCTGGTCCGTAATGCATCGCTAATCGAAAGCATGATGCTGGAAGTTGAGAGATTTATCCAGGCTGGCTTGGCGCTTCATTTG